>CM018684.1:63533192-63660512 GCA_009363875.1 Mikania micrantha
CATCTAAGACAATTGTCAGCACCTCTGACAATCCACACATTTGTGGAATCATAAATATGTCTCATCTTAAGATGTTCACTCCACCGGTACTTCCATCTAAGACATGTTCACCCCAACCGGTACTCTTCCATCTAATACACTGTCAGCCGAGAACTCTGACTTACACACATTCGTGGAATCATTAATATATCAAGTCTTAAGATGTTCACCCACCGGTACTTCCATCTAAGACAATTGTCAGCACCTCTAACTATCCACACATTTGTGGAATCATAAATAATCAAGTCTTATGTTCACCCACCAGTACTTCCATCTAAGACATTTGTCAGCACCTCTTACTATCCACACATTTGTGGAATCATAAATATATAATCAATTTCACTGGCTCATCCAGCTAATTTTATGCCATTTATATTATGCATACAATTCAAGCATAACATTTATTTTGAAACTAATAATGCCTTCTCAAAGGTCTTTTAACTCCATTAGTTTCATTAGTCAAGTTATGCACACCCAATATATAAACATATTAATCAATCACCGGCTCATCCGGTTATTCTAATGCAAATATATTGCATATATGTTTTCTTCTTGAAACTTAACAAATGCAATCTACTGGATTTCTTCCCCAATAGATTACATCACATATGTAACATCATTCACATATTTCAAGCACGCAAGTAGACTCTTTCTACTACTTATATGTAATGTTACAGTAAGTTGGGTAACTTACCTGGTTCAAATGGTTGTTCACTTCCTACAACCTCTTTCCACTTCTGTGAATTGTCCCTTGACTTTCACCACCAACACCTAGTTGTAATTCACATATGTACAACTAGTTTCAATACCACAACATCTATACATATAACACATTGATTCAAACTCATTTGAATTTCATTACTCATTATGTTGTTTTCATAAGTCAAGTTACTAGTTTACCCATTATATTTATGTCAAAATCATTAACTTTCAATTCTCAAGCATTTAATCAAATACTTGATGTGCACCCATTAATTTAACTAATCTTGTGACGTTTAAAAACCAATCATCCTCCTTTTTTAACTCCAAATTCACCAATTCATTATTTTTATACAAGATTAGTCAAAATTTGATGCATATCTCATTTAAAGCCATAATTTTAATCACCCTACTAATTATCAACACAATGATATGGATTTCATAATAACTGGGCATTACAACGGCTCCAAACGAAGATTTCACCATTAAAATATCCAGTTCTTCGTTTCTAATTATTCCTAGCCGTCATCTAGGCAATAATCAACACCCATAACTATTATAATACCATATCTAATCCATATACTATCAAATTAGTAAGAGAGATCGAATCGTTACCCATTTTAACGGATTTTCCGGATGAAAACGATGATCAGGAGTTGTAGAAAAACGATCCCTAGCTCGATCCGTATGTTTGGATGGCTTCAAAACACTGATTAGATGGTAGAAAATCGCCTTAAATCGCCGGGAAATCGAATGTAATTGACCCAGAATGAAACCTGATCTAGCAGATCAGATTTTTATGTCATCTGGGTCAGTCGCGTACCGCCAAGGTTGGCAAGATGCTCCTTCGCGTACCTCCACCGCCATACTCAGATTCCGATTTTGTTTTCGCGATTCCGGGAGCATATGAACTCTGTTTTGACGCCGTTTTTGCCCACGTTCACGATTTTTCGAGCTCTTTCTAATGGTTATAATTTCATGATCTAAAGTTCACAATATTTGAGCTCTTATTTAACGCTATATTTGACTCAGCGTATCTTGAATCGGAGGCTCGTTTCGTGATATAAAAAAACTCATGACCGTCTAAAACCGATCGTTACATACTTAAAAGTACATTTTGTGCTACAGCCCTTCCTATCTGATAGAAAAAGATCCTATGATTCTGGACCGATCTTACCTCGGATCACAAATCCCATACATATACGTATGCTCCTAGTGGTTCAGGTGCAAGGAAAGCATTGCGACTATATCTTATCCGAGTCAAATCATTGATACATGGATTTTCATGTGTGATTTTGTGATGTTCAATCAACAGAAGAAAGATTTAAATTAAGTATGTTCCTGACAATGCTGGTATCTTTAATGACTTTCTTATATTAAGTTTAATGAGCCTATAGACTTAGCTTAGGAAACTAAACTTAAATGGCTCAAACATCGTATTATTGACTGGGTTTCTATTATTAATGCATCTAAAGATGGATAATACAAGGAGATGAAGGTGTAGTGAGATCATTTTGAATATTTAGCTAAATCAAAGACCACTCTTACCATATGACTTTTTGACCCGTGTGGAATAAAATAAGTTTATTGTTGATATTGACTGTCAGGCTATGTGTTGTCGCGCGTGAAGGAGGCATGAGGGGCACCAGTCACGCCCCGGTGGCGCCCTCCCCCACTACACAAGGGCGTGAAGGGGCTCACTCGTGACAACCTTCACGACGTGAAAGGAGAAGATAAGGGTGATGGGGGCGTGATGAAGGGGTGATGATAACATATCTAGTGATAATGTGGAGTGATGGTGTTGTTTGATTATGTGACGCCTACGTGCAGTGATAGGGAGTGATGCACAACACATAGCCTTAATGGCATAAGGACTTGCTACATAAGTAATTTATAGGGATATGAAAATTCTAGTTTCTATCATAATATTTTGAATGCCAACCTCAGTAAAAATTGGTTAAATGGTTTGATTAGTGGATAGGGTTTGGGTTATACTGGAATCTCATATGACTTAGCAAAAATCACGGAATGAGACTCCAACTGACTTATCTTGGAACGCGGCAACAAGGAGAGATTCACGCCATTATTTTGAACAAGCCTCCCACGTTTGGAAAGTGCCGAGATATTCGCAACGGCCTTTTGAACGTTGTTGATTGTTTGTTTGTAATTTCATTGTATATAACCGAGGCAATTGATCGATATAGGGGACATCAAACACACTGGTACTCACAGAAGCTCAATTGCGCACTTAGTATCGATCATATTGTGCTCTTTCGTTGTATTGGATTCATTTCATTATTAATTAAACTAGGCAGAGTGACATTTGTCACCTCCTGAGGTTTTTATGCCGGCAATCTTAAGAGATTTAGGGCTTTTCCTCGTATAAATCACGTGTGTTTGGCTATTTTTCTGTTTCATATACTGGAATATCCCTAGGGACCCTTAGGGATATTCTGATCACAGATTGAGTATACTTAAGATATTTGGTTGTAAAACACAATACCCCACTTTTCTAATTCGGTTTTGCTAAAAGTTAATGCTGTTAATTTTTACCCGAAACAATATGGATCAAATGGTATATGCTTTTGCATTAATTTCTTGCTATAATAATTAAAGATAAAGTCTTCGAGTACTATTTGGAAAAGTTCAAAGACCAATGTCACATCCAACATCCTTAATTGTGGTAATGTTTCTAAGCTATCTTTACACAGAGGCTAAGTTATTGATTCGCCCTTTCGAAAATAAAGGCGACAGTGTGGGATTGTGGCCTCATAGGAATATGGTGGAATCGGTCTTGGTTCATTTAGAGATGAAAATCTTGCAATGCTTGAAAAAAGAGATGGAGATGCAAGCAAGAAAAAGAAACAATATATGAAGAAATAGTATTTGGGCTATTCATTATTGTTTAAAACACATGTGCTTTATTTCGGCTAAGGTTCCTTACCCGACCCTTGGAAGAAAAATATATAAATGCTTGTATAAATGCTCAAATGATTTGCAGCAAGCAGTTTCTAGATTTTTCGGCATTGATGAGCAATTTTGGATTGTAATCTTGCTTGTTCCATTTGAGATAAATATGTTGGTTTGTATAAGATAATGATTTGTATGCTTTTCTAACTAGAGATTTTTTTTTATTGACATCCCATATTAATGTGTTAAAGGTACCAAAAAAAAATAACGAATCTTTAATTATAAGACTACTTTCATATTGAAAATTGTAGAAGAAATCAAGATCTTGGTTTTTTTTAATTAGGTTAGTTCCAAGATCTCACAATCTTATTTGTCTTGGGATAATTGATGTTCTTTTAATGTGTTTTTATAAGATTCAACTTAGTTTAGTAATTTCGTTTTTAATTTCTTTTTTCTTTCCTTGTAACAAATGCTAGAGCATTTATTAATTCTATTATTTTGTTGGTGGTTAAAAGAAAAAAAGAGAATTTCAAAAAATTAATAGAAAATTAAATAAAAGTGGGTGTTAAAGAGTAGCGAGTGTTACAAGTAATTAAAAAGTTTAAAAATTAAGTTTTTTTTTAACGGTAGAGTGTCTTGTCATGCCACCTTCAGTTAACCTGGCACTTTGTAACTAAGTTCAATTCTTCGATCTTCGACCGTGATACCATACCACCTGATGCGCAGGAACCCCGTTGAATAGGTAAATACTCGCCCTCCATTGGTTCAAACTAAGATTAAACTCAACATTCATCCGGTCAACTGGTATCCATTAAAGTGTCACCAGTAAAACTTTAACCCTGGTTTTCAAGTAAAAAGGGTCAAGTATTAACCATTAGGCTAACTTTACTAGATTAAAAATTAACTAATAGGCTTATAGCCTAATAGTACCCCCTTGACTTTCTGAATTGTAGGTCCTGGGTTCGAGTCTCAACTGGAGCAAAAAAAAATACTCTATGTTGAGCTAGGGGTTTTCCCAGTATGGGTTTCCTCCTAAAATATGGTGTCAATGTACCCATTTAAACAGTGATACCTGACGTTAGCTGTTAAAAAAATTGATTAATAATTAAGTTTATAAAAAAATTTGTATTTTAAACCAATGATTGGTTTGGATAATTTAAGGAGGGTGAAAAATCTTTGTCGAGGAAGCAATTTGGGTAGTTGGTGGGACCCAGAGCAACATCAGTCACGCCGGTTGCATGTGCGAGATGGTGGGCCCATTTACCGGGTTTTATGGTTGTAGAAGCAAAATGGAGCCCACGTCGTCACGTAGATGCTTTCCATTACGTGTCCACTCGTTCCTTACGCGTGGCTCACTGTGTTTTTGTTTTTGCTTTTGCTTTGCATGTAAGTAATCATTATTATAATAATAATTATTATTATTTTAATTTTATGAGGTCATTATTTTCTTATTTTTATTTTATTTCTCCTTTTTTAACGGTTTTTATTTCTTTTAAAAGATTAAATGTAGGGTGGTAAACGAACCGAACGAGTACAAACGAGCATTGTTCGTGTTTGTTTGTTTAACTTTTAACTTGTTCACGAACGGTTCACGAACGCTAACAGAACGGAAATTGTTGTTCATGCTCGTTTATTAAGGAATTTAGCTCGTTCAATAACGCTAACGAACACAAGTTATTTATATAATAAAAATCAACATTCTTAATCTCAAGCATTGGTGACAATCATTTATAAATATATATAAATTAAAATATTATAGTATTAAACTAAAAATACCTTAAATATTATGGTATTAAACTAAAAATAAAAAATTCAAAATATACAAGACATTTAATGAATAAATATAATAAATGAACTTAACTGAACATAAACGAACATGTTACCGAACGTTCACGAACACAAATGAACAAACACGACCTTTGTTCATGTTCGTTCATCTACTAAACGAGCGAACATAAACGAACTTCCCACCAAACGGTTCACGAACTGTTTGCTGAACGTTCATTTCGTTTACAACCTAATTAAATGTGTTTGTAATCTCTTAAATATAATATTTTAAGGTTTTTTTTCCAAATGGTTGTAGATAAAAAAAATAATTACCAATTAGGTGTGGTTGCAAACTTATTTACTAAAATACGTGTTTCTCTTTATTATTTTTTTTAAGTTAGTTAAAAGTAATGAAATTTTTATGTTTTTGCTTAAATTTTAATCTTTTATAGTTTTGTTTTTGTTTTAACAACAGTTGATGTGTGAGGAATCGACGTGCTTATTTTTATCAACGTTTTGTGAACCTTTTTTTTTACGGTTCAACGAGGCAACATGTTTGAATTTTGTATTTTAGTTATTCGATTTTTTAAGATTTAACATTTTCTAAAGGTGGCATGTGGTAACCTACTAACCTTATACGTTTAGATTTCCAACCTATAACTTCTCTCCGTGAACTAATTTGTACACAAACCAATTTAAAATAAACCAACTTTGACTTTTTGTTAACCAACTTTGAACTAGTTTGAGGAAGAAGAAAAAAAGAAAAAAAGAAAAAGACAAATCATTTTTTGTTATACATTTATCCATATAAAATTGACATTAATTTTTATTCATATTTGTGCAATAAATGCAAGAGAAAGTTTTGGGTACAAAGGAAGATTTGCATCTAAGGTGTATGAAAGATACATAATAATTATCACGCAAGACTAAAATATTTTACATGAAAATTATGACAAAAACACGAAAGTATCATTCAAAAACATCTATCATGCAGATAGATTTTGTGCGATAACTCCGTAGTACGTGACAATTATCGTACATCGTTCGCACGTTCGCATGTAAAAGTGTAAAACACATGAGTCGACCAACCTTTATCTAAACCAAGACACCAAGTTCAAGTTAAGATCTTAGCCCAAAAAGAGTTATTAGTTTTTAGCTGAATTGCTGAAAGGTCGCGCCAAAGCTAACTCGAGGCTCAACCGCTCAACTCGTTCACCACTTTGCGGCCCACAAGCAACATACCCCCAAATGGGCCAGACTACCATAATTGAGAAACCGAATCCATCAGATCCAGCCAGATTGAGGTCCACTCCAGGATGCCCATGAGCCCATCTACCATTAATTTTCATGTTCTTAATTATACAATCCATGAGTGATTTCTATTTTGTAATCTTATTGCAAATCTATCTTATATAATAAATGTATGTTTTTTTGCCACATGTCATTCAATGAGGCGTGTTATGACTCATTTTCCCGCTTAAATTTAGAGCATTAATCATTTGTTAACATTCCTTTATTAATAGTTATAATTATATTCTTAGTTTTTTATATGTGTTAACTTTAATTGTAATTCAAGTTCATTTAGCTACGATAACAAAATAATTTATATGATAATTTATATTTTAACAAAGTTAATATTTATCAATTATATAAAAACGTTAATAGATAGTTAAATACAATATATTTATGAGTTAACTTAACAAAATTTATTATCATCACTTAAAAGTTTATTTCTTTAATGATTTATTTTAATGACTCTAAGTATTAACAATTTAAATTGTATTTTTATTCAACTTATGCAATACACATGTTATTTAACTATTGTGATGCATATGTTTTTTAAAGACATAATTTTTTATTGTAAATTATATAACATTTTATTTATTAAGCCCGTGTAACACTCGGGATCTAACTTAGTAAATAAATATATAATGTATGTGATGTTAAATATAGATGGCAAACTATAGGTGGAAAAAGAAATTCTGGCCCCGGGGGGATTATATCAATGCTTGACGTCCAATCGATGCATCCGCTATGGTTATTTCGTTTCTAAATCAAGATAGATTCATTTAAGAAAGAGGTCAAAACTATTCCTATTTTTATCATTTTTTTGTATTGAATCTATTTTCTCTTTTAGAGCGAACAATAATCTTATAAAACTTTTACTTTAATTAGATTCCGTAATAGGTTCACTCATATAATGTCTTGAATGAATGAGAACAAATAGTTATCACACGATCACTAGAAAAAAATAAGGTTTTTTGGTTCAACTGTATTATATTCTAAGACTACAGCCATATTCTAAGACAAGTCATTTAAATCAAATTAACAAACTTTTATAAATGTATCAAAATTTTTAATCGCTCTTATTTAATCTAAGGTATTCTTCCCTCCAATAAGAAAAAAAAAGATTATTAACGCATGTCATGGTCTCCAGTTTGAAAGTTTAGTGCATTTTAGTTTTTACTGCAGTCCAAGGGAGGAGATCATTATGGTTCGAAGTGGTCACATGGTGGTGGTGGTGTGGGAGAGAGCGAACCCGAGCCCGAGCCCGAGCCCGCTTTAAAGTGAGATTAAGTGTCATTTTATTAGAGGTGCACATGGTAAAACAATAACCGAAAATTAACCAATGACCGCCCCGAACCATAACCAATTTTAACCGAAATCGACTTTAACTGCGACAGTTATGGTTAAGCTAAGCCACTAACCGAACCATTCAGCTATGGTTATGGTTAAGCTGAGTCATTAACCGACTTTAACCGAACCGAACCGATTTTTGCATATTTGTTTTTTAATATTTCTAGGGGTGTGTGTGTGTGTGTTTATAAAAAGTTATGATGCAAGTTAAGTATAAAAGGTGAGCTATAAGTTTTTATTGAATGAAAATATTATATGTTGTTAGACTAAATAATTAAATATATAAGAATATCAGTTAATGTTCATAAGATTTTTTTCTTTTACATCACCCATTCTCAGTCATTATAAAGTTATATGAGTTTTAGTTATATTTTCATCATCAATATATCTCTAATTCACAACCTTATTTATATGTCTTATTTAGTTTTTCAATAATTTCATTATTAACCGAATTTAACTAAAACCGAACCATAACGAGTGGTTAACCGATCACTTGGTTATGGTTATGGATATGGATTTAGAATTAACCGAAGTAGCGGCTTTGATTATGGAGATAGTCATAACCGCACCGAACCGTATCATGCACGCCCATACATTTTATAGAGAATAACTAGACCAACCTTAGCAGGCTATAAAAGTATATGCAAACGGTCATACCGTAGACAATTAAGCCAACTAATCTTTGAGCTAGCTATAAAAGTATATGCAAACGGTCATACCTTGTAAAATAATTAAATAAAAAATATAAATAAAACATCGATGATTGTTTCCTTGTTTTGTAAGCTAACCAAAAGGTTTTGAAATTTACCCAATCAATCGAATCGTTGACATTACAATTATATATACTTTTAGAATAATATATCTTACAACTTGTATGCTTAATATATGATGGTTAAATAAACCGTGTTTCAATTTATATAACTCAATTTGACATATATGTGGATACTTTAAATATCATCTAAAAGTCTAAAACTTTATAAATTTTAAATTCATCTCTCAATATCATAAAATGTCACGTCAATTCTCTTTTAAAGTTTATTGTTTATTACATGTAACAGATATTTTTTATTCTTATTTAACAACTTTGTTTAATTATTATTATTATTATTATTATTATTATTATTATTATTATTATTATTATTATTATCAAATCAATTGATAATAATGTCTTGATGTTGTGGAAATTAACACCGTCAAAAAAATCAGTAACCATCGTAAGTTTATAAAATTTTAAATTAACTTCTATAGTATAAATAATCATTTTTTTCTTACTACTTTTGTTATTTTAACTTTATTTTTTTACTAATTGCTTATTTTTATGTATGTATCATCATAAATTCAAGTTGGTTTACGTGACGAGGCAAATTTTGCTTCGAAAGGAATCAAGTTAAATATAATAGTTCTTTTATGCTTATTTTATGTGCGTATTTTTTTTTCAGAAACAAATCATATAAAATATAAAACATTTTGGTTCAATAGTATAAATTTGAATTTGTTCGAAAATGAGTTTGGTTAGTAATAATAATATTTATTAGCATGCGAGTAGGGAAAAATTATCAAATTCATGTTTCGTGACAATTATTTTTACAGTAATTAAGAATCTCTTATCTTTAATTATTTGATCACGTTAATTTTATCGTCTTAACCGACCTCACATGCTGCTCTTTGTGATGTGCGCATATAATAAATATATGTGTCGACCATCGAGGGGTAAAAGTTAAAATTGTACTAATTTTAACGTTATTTTACTTAAAAGTAAAATGTCATTTTAGTCCATAAGGTTTGACAGCTTTTGCCATTTTATTCCAATAGTTTAAATTTTGCCATTTTAGTCATTATTTTTCATTTTATTGTCATTTTAATCATTATGGTTTCTATTTAATTGTAATTTTAGTCCAATTAAAATTTAACTTTTGGACTAAAATGACAAGATTAACCAAACCACAAGGACAAAAATGACAATAAAATAGAAACCATAATGACAAAAAAAAGACAAAATTTAAACTATTGAACTAAAATGACAAAAGTTGCCAAACCACGGGGACTAAAATGACATTTTACTCTTTACTTAATTGTGTGAAATTAACGTTAAAAATATTGGTTTGTTTGTAATAATGCGTCATAACCTGGTGGTTTAACTGAAAATAGTCTTTTTATTAGACTATCCACAGTGGTCACCCCACTGAAAATTCCACCCCACTGAAATTTCCTGCCACGTCATCACCCCACTGAAAATCTTAAAACTCCACAGTGGTCACCCCACCGGAAAAACATCCCCATTTGTGAGGGGTAAGAAAATCAGTGTGAGAGGGCTGCGCATGATCTAAGCGGGGAGCGGTGCCCGCCCAACCCAAAAATCGTTCGTGTTTCTATCCCGCAGGGCCAGCGGCAAGAGCGCTGCGCATGGTCTTAGAGGTAAAGTTATCTATATATTCTCTTCTCAAACATTAACTTAACTTTGTTAATAATAAGATATACTTATTACAACTATACATAAATGGGCGTCACATTGTAAAACACTAAAACACCTCCTTATTAGTTGTTAGTCATTTATTTAGTGAGTCACACATAGATAAGGATAAGATCCATGATTCATGAGCAGCATCCTGCCCAAAGCAAAAAAAACGTGTTCCGGATCCGGATCCGGGTTTGTTACTCCACTTTATAACAGTCTGTGAGCAATCATATCTTACTAAGAATAAAACGCCAAACGAAATCAAAACAAAAAAAGGTAACAGAATCGAAATAAAAATCAAGAGTTTTAGATCTGTTCTTGTTTCCTGTGTTTGGTGAAAGATCATCGAAGATGGTGAAGGATCGGAAGGTTGGCATAGCCATGGATTTCTCAAAAAGCAGCAAGTCAGCTTTGAAATGGGCGGTCGATAACTTAGCTGATACCGGCGATACGTTCTACATCATCCATGTCAAACCTCACTCCGCCGACGAGTCCCGGAATCAACTCTGGGACGCCACCGGATCTCGTAAGTCTACTTCGTTCGTCAATTCGATCGATCGATTGATTCGTTTTTCTGTTAGATGTGTTTATAATCATTTTAACTTAGGGTTTGTTAATCATATCGTTTTCTTACTTCATTCAGTGCTTCTATTCGATCAGTTGCTTAGTGATTAAAGTTTATTCTGTTTTGTTGATGATGATAGCGTTGATTCCGCTGGCGGAGTTTCGAGAGCCGGAGGTGATGGCGAAATACGATGTGAAATTGGACATTGAAGTTCTGGACATGCTTGATACAGTTGCTAGACAGAAACAGGTTTTTTTTTCTGATTTTATATGAATAATTGGTAATTGTGAGATTATAGTTGATGATGATGATGATTTGATTTGAAATTTTAGATTGATGTGGTTGCTAAATTGTATTGGGGAGATGCAAGGGAGAAAGTGGTGGAATCCATTGAAGATCTGAAGCTTGATTCTTTGGTTATGGGTAGCAGAGGACTCAGCGGCATCAAGAGGTATCCTTCCTTTAAACTCTTTTTTTTTTTAATTTTTTTTTGGGTTTAAATAAAAGATTAAATTCTCAATATTTTTTGAACAAACTAATTTGGGTCATTGACATGTTACTGGAATATTAGCGATACCATCCGATCATATCTCCTATCAATTCATTAGTTTGGAAAAAAAAATCAATAGTCAATACCTTTTAAAAAACTCATCTTGAGATTTGAACCCAGGATTAGTTTTTGAATCTTGTTTCGCCATCAAAATGACGTTGGTGTTCGGCATTTAAATTCGTAAAACATTTGAACAAAATAACATAAACAAAACAAGTAATTAATAATTTAACATGCCAATGTCGTCACATAATTTTATGTATGCCCGTAAAATGGGCGGGTTGGTTGAGGTTGGGTAATGGATCAGAGTGGGTTCGGGTCAGGATGAGTGCAGGTCAGAACGAGTTTTAAGCAAAATCAGTTTGGGTTTAAATGGATTGTTTCATAAAAACATCAATTTGATTTAACTTTAGATGTGTTATAAGTAAACTAATAGTCAATTTGGATAATTTTTAATTAATCATTCTTAAATGTTTGAAGCAATTTCATTTACATAGGGTTGTAAACGAACCGAACGTTCAGCGGGAAGTTCGTTTATGTTCGTTCGTTTAATAAACGAACGAACGAACACGAACAAGAAATTTCGTTCGTTTAGTTAAATGAACGAACATGAACAGAGGTCGTGTTCGTTCATTTGTGTTCGTGAACATTTGGTAACATGTTCGTTTATGTTCGGTTAAGTTCATTTATATTTATTCACTAAATGTGTTGTTTATTTTTAATTTTTAGTTTAATATCATAATACTTAAAGTTATTTTTAGTTTAATACTATAATATCTTAATTTATATATTTATAAATGATTATTTCCATTGCTTTAGATTAAAAATGTTGATTTTTATTGTTTAAATAATATGTGTTCGTTAGCGTTCGTGAACAAGCTAAATTTTTAATGAACGAACACGAACAAGAATTTTCGTTTGGTAAGCGTTCGTGAACAAGTTAAAAGTTAAACGAACGAACACGAAGAAGGGCTCGTTCGTGTTCGTTCTGTTCGTTTACAGCCCTACATTTACATATTTTTTTGGTTACGCATCTTGACCCGCATTGTGTTTAAGTGCTACCCATCTCAACCCATTTAATATTATGATGCTACTTATTTCAACCCATTATATTACAATTGTTTACCCAAACCAACCCATTTCTTTTGATATGAGTAAAAATTGACGCATCTAATTTGATGAAAGTTTTGTTGTAGTTTGTTTAAAATTATTAGATCATTTAATACGGTAGATTTGGCCTTTGGGGGGTCGACCTAAAACTTAATTACATTTTGGTTTTAAAAAAGCAGTTGATCTGTAAAAATAAATTATCATAATTATTTGGTCCAGGTGTATGTTATTTTATTTAATTTTTTTATGTGTCTTTTATTTAACTGGACCATAAACTGAGAAACATACGTGGTGTAACAAGTTTGTAAATATAATTTTGGATGGTTTTGTGAAGGATAATATTGGGCAGCGTGACCGATTACGTGATGACAGCTGCCCCATGTGCTGTGACAATTGTGAAGGACCCAGATACATTCCAAAAGCACTGAATTATCTTCTTGTTTCCCATCCCACTTTCTTAGTTTGTGTGGTGTAATTGCTTTTCAAGTTCATCCTCATATATGTTGTTTGATGTCGAATCGTCTATGTCTGCTTCAAATCTTATTATATGTATTTATAAATATTTTATTTAGTATGTGAAATGTTTTATTTTATTTGGGTGAATATACTATGAGATTCATATAACCACGTGTTTGTATCGTTGATAGTTGATGGTATGTAACAAGAGTGAAAAAAAATATAATAATAAATAAGAGTTATAACTTGTATAACTATTGTCGGTTCTAGTATATTGGGGCATAAGAAGAATTTGAAATTTGGACTTTTTTCAAATTTGAAATCGGTCATTAGTATTTTTCAATTGACCCATACACTTTTTTTTCCTTCTTCAATTTGTTTTATTTCTTGTTCAATTTGTTTTATTTCTTGACCCTGTTACGTATATGTTGCTACCAACTTACATATATATATATAACACTTGTGTAATACATTGTTCTCTACTTTTTTTTTGAACAACTTCATACGTCAACACCTAAGATAAGATTTTAAGTTTTTAACCGTCCCCTCATATTTGACGCTCTGGGCGTACGCCTGAGCGAGCCCATCCCAGTAGGAACCTCACAACTGGGTAAACCACATAACCTTGCTTCGGCAAACATGTTTTGGCCCGGATTCGAACACAAGACCTCTTATAAAAAAGTTAAGGGGTAATTATAATCCTTTGATACATTGTTATTTACTTATTTAGTTATTTGATTGAAATTTATTAATATATGATATTGAACGCTCTTATTTTTTCCCATCACACAAAGGCACTATGGCGAACAAAAAACGTGACATGACATTGTAAAGCTATGGTGCCACCCTTATCAATTCTCCACACGTTTGAAATCCCATATTGTTTTTCCTTTCATCAAATTAACTCTTACTAATATTTATCCATTTAATAAATATAGAAGTGGGCATACAGTCCAAATACACACATACAAATACATATTGAGGTTGATTATTATAAGACTATCTCGTAAAAAGAAATTAGAACATAAATGTGTAGTACATGCTTTAGTTTTAAAATGAGAGATTGAGAGGTAAGATTGACACCAATATACGAAAGTTGCAAGTACAATTTTAATGGGCTGGACACACTGTTCGTCGTTATAATTACGTCGGGCGGCAGGTTGGGTTGGATAACGGATCAGTACGGGCGCGGGTCATAATGAATTTTAAGGGAAAATTAGTTTGGGTTTAATTGGGTCGTTTTGAAAAAATATCAATCTATTTCAAGTTAAAATGAGTTGTAATTAAACAAATAGTTTATTTAAATGATTTTTAATAATTTTAACATCAAATATATTATTAACAATTCTTACCTACTTGAATACATTATATTTTTGTAGTATTTAGGTAGGGGTGTAAACAAATCAAGCTGACTCGTGAAATACAGAGGATCAGATCGGTAAAAAGTTCGAACGAGCCAAGCTTAAACGAGCTCGAGCCAGCCTAAACAAGTTTTTTATTTATATAATTTCATATATTATATTAAGTGTATATTTATAAAATTAATTATTTTTATATATAAAATAATGATAAATATATTTAACAAGTATATTTTATGTTAATTTTGGAAACTATAATCATGAATATATATTTTAAATTAGTGATTAAAACAAATAAATTGAATAATTAAAAAATAAACGAGCCGAGCCGAACTCGATCTTAAAAATTTTCTAACGAGCCGAACTCGAGCCTTGAAAATAAAGTTCTTAACGAGCCGAGCTCGAGCCTTATTTATTTTAAACGAGCTGAGCTCAAGCTTAACGAGCTCGGGATCGGCTCAACTCGTTTACACCCCTATTTTTAAATTATCTATCTTGACCCGTATTGTTTTTAAAATGTTACACATCTCAACACGTTTATGTTATAATTACCCATTTCAACCAAAATACAATAATATTTACCCCAAAAAAAGATTACAAGAAAAATAGTATAAAAAAATAAAAATTTAGTACAAAAAATAAGATGTTATACCTAAATTATCATGTCACATGCCAAAATATTATTAGTTTTACTCTTTTTAGATTAAAATCTCTTTTTATTTGATATTTTCCTACTATTACAATATTACATCAAACCTCATAGGATTAACTTTTAAGGCCGGACTAATGGATCAAGCAACCCAAGAAATGGCTTAGGGTTTCAAAAATATAGGTACTTCAATATTTTAATTTTTTTTTTATCTATAGTGGGTTTTTTCTACATTGTAGGCTCTGAAAAGAATAGAAGATTCAACAAACAAAGACATACATAAAATCTTTCCAATATTAAATGGAAAAAGACGTTTAGGAAAAAATGATTATAAACATTTTATGCATGTCTACCAAAAATAAACTTTTAATTTATAATTGTCGGTCTCAAATATAGATAAAATAAGAAGGGTTTTTAACGAGACCGACTTTTTATTCTACTTAAAAACTCCAAAATAATTGAGCCGAGACGAAACTTAGGCTATGTATTGTGGTACGTGACCCAGGCATGATGCCTCTGGGTCACGCACTGGTCGCCCTCCACCCCCATAACACAAGGGCGTGAGGGTGGCGTGATATGCAAGGTGGTGACCCTCCTCATGGGGTGATGACCGTTTGGGGGGAAAAAACAAATTAATTATTGTGACCGTTGAAAAGGCAAAAAAAACAAAAATAAAAAAAAGCTTGTGACCGTTGGTTTTTTTTAAAAAAAAATAAAAATTAAACCGCTATAAATAAACCACCCCTCTTAAACCAACATTCAAATCCACACAATTCTCTCTAAAATAACCATTATTTTTCTATAAAATAACCCAATTTACAATTAAAAAAAATGAGTTGGGAGGAGGAAATTACGAAATCGTCATCATCCGTTTCAGACAAAGGAGCGTTTATGTTTTTACGCAGCTTTCAAGCAACAATAACATCCGTCGTAGCTGATATTGAAGAAAACTCTGCACAAGTGTTACGAAGAAAAAAAATAAAACGTGATCGTAAAGGTGGTAACAAACGTCTCGTTCAAGATTATTTTAGTCAAAATCCAACTTACGAAGAAAAGCATTTCAAACGTCGTTATCGAATGAGCCGCAATTTATTTCTTCAAATCGTTAGCAATATGGAAGAAAATTTTCTGTTTTTTCAACAAAGGTCAGATGCATTGGGTGTAAGAGGTTTCACACCATTGCAAAAGTGTACAAGTATTATTCGACAGTTGGCCTACGACACATGCAGCGATTCTTGGGACGGATATTTACGGATGTTGGATAAAATTTCACGAGATAGTCTTTACAACTTTTGTAAAGGTGTTATCGCATTATACGGCTCGTGATATTTGAGAAAACCAACATGGAGCGACATTCAACAAATCTATGCAGTGCATGATGATGTCCATGGGTTTCCCGGCATGCTAGGAAGCATCGATTGCACACACTGGGCATGGCAAAATTGCCCAACCGCTTGGCGAGGATCTCATCAACGAGGCGATCACCCCCATCCTACAATTATGTTTGAAGCGGTGGCCTCTAATGATCTCTGGATATGGCATGCGTATTTTGGTGTTTCTGGTTCAAATAATGATATAAATGTTTTATAGATCAATTTCCGATATTTGACGATATATTAGACGGAGTCGCGCCGGGGTCTTCATTTTATGCTAACGATACCTACTACAAGTATGGGTATTATCTCTCCGATGGTATATACCCTGAATATGCTACGTTTGTAAAATCATTTACATGTCCTCGTGAAGATGATGACAAACGAAAATATTTTCAAAAGGCTCAAGAGGCGGCGAGAAAGGATGTCGAACGAGCTTTCGATGTACTTAAAAAGTGGCATATGATAAATAATCCATGTAAGATTTGGCACAAAAGTAAAATTCGAGACGCTATGTATGCTTGCATTATTTTGCATAACATGGTATTGGAGGACAAAGGAAAAACTATTTGCCAAAATTACGAGGAGTTAGACTTCCGGTTGAAGAGGTTACACCGGAAGAAAGAGTTGAATTACGAGCCGAGATCCGAAGCAGGGAGATACATAACATGCTTAAAGGCGATTTAGTTGAACATGTCTGGAAAAATCGAAGAGAAAATTTGTAGTTTTTTTTTTTAAGTTTTTAAATTTATTTTAATGTTTTTTTATTTAATGTTTTTTTTTAAGTTTTTAAATTTATTTTAATGTTTTGAGCTACTTAAAGTAGACGCCAAGTTGGCCACTTGTATGAAAGGCTTTTGCACATATTTTGATTTATTTTTTTAGGATAAATTGACAGCCGTTGCAACAATTTTTTTGTTTACGTATTAATATTCGTAATGTTGTCACCACGGCATGATGAGCCTAAAAGGCAGCTACCGGCCGTAATGATAATTAATAAATATTAATTGTTTATATAATATTAATAATAATTAAATAATAATAATAATTAAAGAGTCAAAACTTTTGCACACGTTTTGATTTACTATTTTAAGATTAATTGACAGCTGTTGCAACCAGTTTTTTGTTTACGTTTTGATATTCGTGATGATGTCATCACGTCAGTATGATAGACTCAAAATTAATTAATAATAGTAATTGTTAAATAATGATTAATTTGTTACCGTTTTGTTTAGTCGTTTTATGTTCGTGAAGAATTTTGTATAGTAGTCATTAGTATATTAGTTTAAGTAAATGGTCGCATAATTACGCACTTTATTTAAGAGCCTATACACGTCAGTACATTATCGAGCATTTGTATCATTTATATCATTTTGTTCGTAAAGATTTTTTTAAGCAAGTTCTTTATTCACAGTTTGTGATATTTTTTTGACACGGTTTTAGGATATCATTTTTAACTACAATTTATGTTTTACAATAAGGTAAAGATTTTTAATCTGATTCAAGTTTTGATATTTGAGATTTTATATCCAATTAAATGCGGGTTTACCGCCGCAATGCGCTGGGTAAAACCCTACTTGATACTAAAATCTATTGAAATTGTCCATCGATTAAAGGTTTAAGTCTTATTATAAACAATTAATATATATTTTTACGTTGAGTTTTTGCCAATTTAAACAAAAGCTAATGCTCACTCCAAATTCAACTAGTGTCTTCTTTAAGCAAAAATCTAAATAAGTATCCTTATGATTAATATTGAACTCTTCTATAAACACAAAAATGTTTTATGTAATTATATATATATATATTGACATCGATGAACTCAATTAGTGACAGATGGATTATCAATCGTTCAAAATCAAGATTAAATCTTTACCCTTGAAAGTAGGCGGTTACATCTATTATGCGGCGATCAGGGTGGTTTTATGGTGACCTTACGAATTATTGACACGTGTCCCACGTTTCCTACACAGTTACCGCTCTCCCTTTATAAATCTCTTCTCTCTCTCTCTCTCCCTATTGCCAAGCCGTTGCCACCATCACCACACCGTATGTGTTCATTCACCGTTATTTTGTGTTCATACACTAACACCTGACTGATGAAAAGACCAGTCCCACAAAATGTGAATTGAAGTTCTAGAGATGAAGTGTTGCAATCAGCGTTTTCGCGTCTATATGTTGAAGAAGAAGCGTCGAAACTGGCTTCAAACATATACTACAAACTTTGGACAAAACCCACCTGTGATGGCTTTGAGGAGATGCACCTGGTGGCCGACGATTCCTTTAAACATATGTGACGTTTTTCAACATTGATTGAGGCATGGAGAAGAAGTTATCATTGTTAGATGATTTTTAATCTAATTGTGGTTTCTAATAAATCAATAGAGTTAGCTTTGGAACCTAGTTTTTGAAATGAGACTCATGAAGATTGATATCTTTATTATTGATAGCATTTATTGTAGTAATAATTTATTTATATTTGTATTTATATTATCGTTGGAATTAGACATTGCGTATTTATATATTAGAAAAAAGACTTTCAAATTAGTCCATGTTATTTTTTTTATTATTTTAATATTTTTAATGTTTTGTTTAATATTTTTGTGTTTTGCCTATTGTAAATTTCTTTTTTCTATTTAGATTAGTATATATAGATGGTTTTGTTATTCCTATCTTATGTATATTTCAATTGGTTAAGATGAGGTACCATTTGTCTTTAATATTGAAGAGGTTACGGTTCAAATCCTGTCATGAACAAAATATGAGTTTTTCTCTCATATATGATTGGTTTCCTCCTATTATGTGTGAATAAAATTAGATGGGTATATGGCCCGACAGATATCCAAATTGCCGCTCAACAAAATAACGTATGTGGGAAAGATTGGATCCTTGGGTGTCACACCCCGGGCCGGCGGGAACGGATCGTGTTTTCCCGTCGGGCGGAATGTTCCCGGGGCGCGATATCATTGAGTTGATAATCAAATGATCAGATTGTTTACATAGCACATGAGATATAAATGAGAAATGCTAATCATGACATGAAATAGAATTACAAAGTTAAATTACATTGTACATCATAATTTAACTAAGTAAATCTAATCAAAAAGAATCAATGAGTTTATATCTTGATCTGTACAAGATATACAAAAGTGATTCAATGTTCTGTCATATCAAAAGTATGCAATCAAAAGAAAGCTAGGTCTTCTATGATTCCACTAGCTTATCATTTGCATATAGTATCTACACATGTTCGTCACCTGAGAAAACATGTAATTTAAACAAAGTCAACACTAGGTTGGTGAGTTCATAAGTAAGTAAATTGAAAACCATTGAACTGATCATGCACACATTCACAATGTTATATCTGTTGCTTGTATACTTGTTTCACCTGTTCCACCCAATAGCCTCTCCTTAGTTATATGTACAAGTAGTATATCACCTAACTAAGTATGCTTATATATAGGGAATCACGAAAGGGTCAAGCCCAGACGCTATCCCACTACATACTCAACCAAGTTCCACACCACTTGCGATACATAAAGATATCCATTTCCCAACTATCCGAATTGTCCGCTGTGTAATCATATGTAGAATAATAATATAGTAAGAGGGGTTTAGTCATCAAACCGAAGTATTGATAAACCCTCGTTGAATTAAGGAATTTAGATTATTTAAATCTGATCCTTATATTATTCTATTACTTGTGAGGTTAACTTTTATGATACACTTTTAATTTAATTAAAAGTATTAGTTAACTGTTCATCATGTGTCTCCAAATGTAGCGTATAGAATCTGAATGGAATCCATTTTAATCCTCACGTAATCAGATTAAAATGCATTCCATTCTCTCCTATCCCGCCGTGTGATCCCAATGTTTCCGTGTGGGATTGTCCTCATGTGATTAACAAAGTTGAATAAGAACTCGTCTTATTTCGTTATGATAATCAGGTGTAAATGATAAGAATCCCATGAAGTTACGTTATCATGATCATCATTTACTGAATTCCATGTGATCCCAAAGTATCCGTGTGGGATTGTTCTCGTGTACTTAACAAAGTCGAATAAGAACTTGTCTTATTACATTATGTTAATTATGTGTAAATGATAAGAATCCCATGAAGTTACGTTATCATGATCATCATTTACTGTAAATGATAAGAATCCCATGAAGTTACGTTATCATGATCATCATTTACTGAATTCCATGTGATCCCAAAGTATCCGTGTGGGATTGTTCTCGTGTACTTAACAAAGTCGAATAAGAACTTGTCTTATTACATTATGTTAATTATGTGTAAATGATAAGAATCCCATGAAGTTACGTTATCATGATCATCATTTACTGTAAATGATAAGAATCCCATGAAGTTACGTTATCATGATCATCATTTACCGAATTCCATGTGTTCCCAAAGCCTCATTATGTAATTAAGTGTAAATTGATTAAGTATCTGTTCATGTGGAAATAACTAAGTGTTATAAGTTAAAATCTTATAACTAAGTTATTATAATGTGTTGATGATTAAGAATTTATCTTATCATAATCATCTGAGTTTCCCTGTTATCTCATAATCATACAAGCATGCATACAATGATATATGATAATAAACAAATTAATATCATTTAATCAGCGTATAACTAACATGTTAAGTAAACTTTTAAATAAATAAAAGCAAACATGTTTCTCAGCCCCGAGAGTTAAAATCAGTAAAGATTTAAAGTAAAAGGGGCATATGAACTCACCTTGTAGTCGTTGTGTTTGACTTAGCTTAAACAAGAAGGTACGCGCTCTTAATTGTATTTGAGTGTTTTCACAATCCTGTATTGATTTCACAATAGTTGTAATTTAAATATGTGTTGTAGGAACTTGAATGTGTGTGAGTGTGTGTTAGCCATAAACTTGGGCTAACACTCGTAAGTCTCGGTCATGATTCTTATTCGGCCCTCCGGTTCTATTGTCATAGATTGCTACAACCATATGTCTTTATGTTATGTTTGAATTTGACTCATTCCTAAATCTCCAAACTTGATCATGTTGTGTTCGTTGTTTGTGTTGATAGGATTTCTATTAATCATCCCTATGTCATAAGGGTAGTTCATGTTTATGATTTAGGACTCCCTTTTCATCAAAAGTCAAGTTTTAAGTTTTGTTAGTCTCATTAACATAAACGCCCATAACCTTTGTAGTAATAAAATCAATATATAACTACTTGCATATTTATGACCTTAATATGTTAATTATACCATCACAATGTGAACCGAAATTCAAATGGGCCGAATTTAGATAGTCATGGGCCATTGTTTGTGTTTTGGGCCGGGTGAGATGTCCTTGGGCCAGGGGTGTACGCATGCCCTTTTTGGGTTGATTAAATCATAGTGGCCCAACTAATGGCTTTAACCAATGAGGCAAATGAATTTTTGTTTAGTCCAGCTATACTGTGTGGGCCTCTTAGGCTTATCATGGGCCGAAAATCATATGGCTGTTGGTCTTGACTTGGCCCGTAGGTTAGTGGGCTGGAATAAGTGGGCCAAAGAACTTGTCTGGGCCAGGAAAGATTTGATGGGCTTGCAAAGGAATCGTGTGAACTGGGCCTCAACAAAAGAAAACTATGGACCGAAATAAGAGTTGTTGGGCCAATCAGCAACCATATTGGGCCTGTTAATTGCATGCTGGGCCTCGAAGGAACTAATGGACTGAATAAAAGGCTATTGGGCCATCAGCAACTAGGTTGGGCCTGGTAGTTGCATGTTGGGCCAAAAAGGGTTTTCTGTTGATACTCTTTGGTCGCATAGGGTTCCAGCCGTAGGTGTTTGTGTATAGGCCGTATGAAGGTAGACCGGTGAATGAGAAAGTGGCGACTGAGGGTGGCTCCGGCGAAGGAAGCATGGCCGAATGAGTTCTTGTACAGTCGAATGGCATGGTGGTCGAATGGTTAGTCTAATAGGGACTGGTTGTGCCGACCGAATGAGGGTGGCGAAGGGGTTGCAGCCGGCGACTGAGGCCATTCGGCCCTCATTCGGCCTCCCAGACATTCGGCCATCTGCATGGGCTCCTTCGGTCAAACAGGAGCCGAGGCTAGAACCCTCCCCAAGTCGCGTCTCACTAGTGGTTCGAAGATGGTGAGTGTTAGGGCTGGTTTTTCGAAGGTTGAGGATGGGGTTTCACGACTTGTAAACCGGTCAAGGTCAAGTTCAACCAAAAAGGGTGTAAACCCTAATTTTTCGGATTATAAACAGCCTTGTACCTCAAATTTCGATGGTTTTTGGCCCCGATCTGTTGTACTTTCGTGTAGAGCACGATGAGAGCTTCAAGTAGGTTCAAGAATGGGGTGATTTGATGAAGAAATGAGAGAGATATGGAGGAGAGAAGGTTGGAGGTGGCTAGGGTTTTCAAAACCGGGTTTGGGATTTTTGGGGGAGAAGATGAAGTGGGAAATGAGTAATTTTGACTCATTTAAGTGTATTTATACCCCGAGGGTGTTCGGGTTCGTTTTCGTTACGTTTCCGGAAAATTACGCGTAATTTAAATGGTTTTAAATAAAAGAAGCTAATTTAATTATTTTGATGAGTTTCAAAATTGTAAAACATTATTTATTTGATTTTATTAAATTATTTTCGTTCGTGACGGATTTTCGTTGCCGTTTCGTCAGATCGCGTAACCTTCGCGCGTAATTCGTTCGAATCGTCACCCGAACGAATACGACGATGGTTTTGCTTTCTGACTTTTGTTTTCTACTTTTCAATCATTATTTTAGAACTCTAAACTCACAGATATGTTTGTGTGAATCGTCACTCACGCAAACACACTGTCAGTTCGTCATTCTGAAATAACACTGCATTAATGTTTTAATTGTGTTTCCTCACTGTCGGACTCAACTATACATCATGATTTCACATTGTTTTTGTACTGACTTGTCGGTCATCTGATTCCTGTCATCTGTGGACATCAGATCGCAACCGATATGTTTCTGAATATCGTTTGAATACCGTTGTTTCTCATGATTTGTTGTGTTAACTGAAATTAAGTTTTCACTTAATAAACACAACTAATGTTTCAAATGTACGTTGTACTTAATGTATTTAAGTTTATACAAAAATACGTACAACGATTTCTTGTATTTAGGATTCTGTTAATACAAGTACTGTTTAAACTCACGTATGTACACATAGTATAAGGTGAAAGTACACATACCGTACGGACTTGCCGGACGATCTGGCACTTGCTGTTACAGTCTCCCCTTGTTAAAGAAATTTCGTCCCGAAATTTAAGCGTCAAAGTCGGGCTTCAATTCTCGAACAGATGGGGATACTTTGCTTTCATGTTGTCCTCGCGTTCCCAGGTAAACTCTGGTCTACGCTTGGAGTTCCATCGAACCTTTACAATAGGGATACGGCTCCGTTTCAGTCTCTTGACTTCACGTTCCATAATCTCTACAGGTTCTTCAATGAAATGTAGTTGTTCATCAATTTGTATCTCTTCCAATGGTATGATCAATGTTTCATCTGTTAGACACCTCTTGAGATTTGATACATGAAACACATCGTGTACTCCACTGAGTTCATCAGGGAGTCTAAGTCTGTATGCCACAGGACCTATGCGTTGAGTAATCTCAAACGGTCCGACATACCGAGGTGCTAGTTTGCCTTTAGCCCCAAACCGAACTACGCCTTTCCATGGGGACACTTTCAACATAACCCGGTCACCCACATCAAATTCCAAAGGCTTGCGCCGTTTGTCTGCGTAACTCTTTTGGCGGCTACGTGTTGCTTGTAATCGTTGTTGTATCTGGGCGATCTTATCAGTAGTTTCCTGAATGAGTTCAGGCCCAGTTATTCTGTTGTCTCCCACTTCGGTCCAACAAATGGGAGACCGACATTTTCTACCATAGAGTGCTTCAAAAGGAGCACATCCAATGCTGCTGTGGTAGCTATTGTTGTAGGAGAACTCAATGAGTGGTAAATGTGTGTCCCAACTTCCACCGAAGTCTAGGATGCATGTTCTCAACATATCCTATAGGGTTTGAATAGTGCGCTCGCTTTGTCCATCCGTTTGTGGATGATAAGCAGTGCTCAAGTTAACACTTGTCCCTAAGGATTGTTGCAATGATTGCCAGAATGTGAGGCCCCGAAACCGGGCACCTCACAGAGGTTGGTTTTCATCGTAACACATAGCTCTTAAACTAAAAACTTTCATAATCATGCAGCGGAAATGTAAATATAGTTTGATAAACAGGAATCAATAAAGTGTCTGTATCAAAACGTATCGGATTTGCCAAAACCAATGGATCGTCTAACTTGATGCCCGAGCTCCATGCCTTCTCTTATCGTACCTTCAACCTGACATACATGCTAAATCAAGTCAGCTTACGCTGGTGAGTTCTAGTTTTCATAAAACAACATTAAACATACTTAACATACACATCATTTCATACACATAGTCCATAACCTTAGCACATAACATCCTTACATCATCATCATCATACGTTCCACTGTTACAATACGAACAGGGGGCTTATGCCTGCACCAGGCTCCATACCCAGTTATAGTCGTGGTTGACTATCATACCCAGTTATAGTCGTGGTTGACTATCATACCCAGTTATAGTCGTGGTTGACTATCATACCCAGTTATAGTCGTGGTTAACTATCATACCCAGTTATAGTCGTGGTTGACTATCATACCCAGTTATAGTCGTGGTTGACTATCATACCCAGTTATAGTCGTGGTTGACTATCATACCCAGTTATAGTCGTGGTTGACTATCATACCCAGTTATAGTCGTGGTTGACTATCATACCCACCCAGCACGAGAGCTGGTACATCTTTCATACTTATCCTATAACACGTATAGGAACATCGTTCGTTCGTCATACATGATATGCTAGCATTATATCATCTTTTACCATAATCATCATAACATTTACTGCTAGCATTATAACATCGTTCATAGCAGTCATCATGGCATCTTAGACATGTCATACTAGCATCGTCTCATCATACCATCATAGCATACTGTCATCATGCACAGTTCATCATAACATACTAGCATCATCAGCATATCATAATATCATGTCATCATGCCTACATATCATACTTCCATCCCAGCAACCTAGGACCCTGTCATACTCCTATAACTATTCTCATAGTTATCATCAAGAAGCATGTTATCATAAAGTCATCATCATATCAAATGCTAGCATCATTTTCATGTCATGTTATTCATCATCATAATTCATTTCTCATGCATTCATCATACTTAACATACTTTCATGCATAGATCATACTAGCACATACGCATGCATACATAGTCAGGGCATACCATCATTCATTCATCATCATAAGCACATAACATCATAACATAACCATAAGCATGTATGTCAGCCCAAAACAGTTAACATGAATTAGGGCGTCTAGAACTCACCTGATAGTAGACTCCTGTTAACCTTAGCCGAACTCCTTAGCTGGGGCCTTAAGGACCTATATCAGTTACATCATATCATCACATACCATCACATCACATACTTAGACTTAGAAATTATTCTAAGTCCTCATAGCCTACTAGTCCCCCTTTCTGAATCCAAGTTCTCGAAACTTAGCTAAGTGTTCGAAACCCTTGAAATTCGTTAAGTTCCCATGTACACGAATTGCCATGTACTCGAAACATCCCTTGTTCACGAAATGCCCTGTACACGAAATTCCCAAAGTACACGAAACCTGATGTACTCGAACTGTTATGTGTATTTGAACTAGGGTACACGAAAGTACCGTATTCGAACTTCTTGTACTCGAAATGCTCTACTCGAAATGACCATACTCGAAATTCTAAGTATGATTTCGAGTACCCTTTGTGCAGGATTTCGTATACTCGTTACTGTCGTCTTTAAACATCTCAGAAATTCATCTAAGACCTTGGGGAGCTAGTTCTAGGTTCCTTATGTTGTTACCAACGTATTGGAACCTCAAAGTTATGAACTTTATGCATAAAGGTGTGAGCTTTATGCATAAGTTCACCCTTTGTTTAACCATCCTAACTTTTGTATAAAAATCCAGCTTTCTATACATGAATCACTTACTTGAAGGTAGCTGATCCTCCTGGTAGAATCCCGTGCGTTTCCTACTTCGTTTGGTCGATCAAAGTTTGATTCTTGAAATTCTTGGACTTAAACTTCGTGTACTCGAGAGCAGATGAGCTTCCAGCCAAAAGTTCGCACATTTCCCAAGGCACTACTATTTATAGGAAGTGTCTTGTACTCGAAATTATGGATTTTCGAATACAGGCTTCGAGTACAGTGTACTCGAAATCCCAATGTCGAGTACACGAACCCGCAGCCCCAATTTGTTTATTTTTCGTCTATCTTACTTCGAGCTTGTTATTCGTTACCCATTTGTAAGTTCAAGTAACTTGTATTAAAATTTCGGGATGTTACAAGTCTCCCCTCCTTACAATAGGTTTCGTCCCGAAACCTGCCTCGTTACATATCGAACAAATGAGGGTACATCTTCCTCATTTCGTCTTCCAATTCCCACGTCGTGTCTGAACCCTTCCGATGCTTCCACTGAACTCTTACTTGACGAACCGTTTTATTCCGTAGTTGCTTTTCCTTCGTATCTACGATGGCAACTGGTTCCTCAATGTAGTTCAGTCGATTATCTACCTCAATGTCATCTAAAGGAACATGCGCCTGCTCGTCTGCCAAGCACTTCCTAAGATGCGACACGTGAAAGGTAGGATGAATCCCGTTCAGCTCCTCTGGTAGGTCCAGCCGATACGCGACCTTCCCTACCCTTGCCTTTATCGGAAATGGTCCAATGTACCTCGGACTCAACTTGCCTCGCTTTCTGAATCGAATGATTCCCTTCCATGGTGATACTTTCAGCAACACTCGATCACCAACATCAAACTCGATCGGTCTTCGGCGCTTGTCAGCGTAAGACTTTTGGCGATCTTGTGCAGCTTTCATACGTGCTTTTATCACCCGTAGCTTTTCTGCCATATCAATCACAGCAGCCTTGTTTCCCATTTCTTTCTGTCCAACTTCACCCCAGCATACCGGGGTTCTACATCGTCGTCCGTACAACGCCTCATATGGGGGCATTCCGATAGTAGAGTGATAGCTGTTGTTATATGAAAACTCCACCAAGGGCAAGTGGTCATCCCAGCTTCCTCCAAAATCGATAATGCACGCCCTAAGCATATCCTCCAACGTTTGGATAGTCCTTTCTGACTGTCCATCAGTCTGAGGGTGATAGGCGGTACTGATATTTAACCTCGTTCCCATAGCATCATGAAACTGCTTCCAGAATCTGGAAGTAAACCTCGTATCCCGATCTGACACAATGGAGACAGGAACTCCATGTCTGGTCACAATCTCTTTTACGAACAACTCAGACAACCTTTCGGACGTATACGTTTCCCTGATAGGGAGAAAGTGTGCACTCTTCGTCAGTCGGTCCACAATCACCCAAATGGTATCATGTCGCTTAGCTGTCTTTGGTAGCTTGGTAATGAAATCCATGGTGATGTGTTCCCATTTCCATTCCGGTACCTCTAGAGGTTGCACATATCCGTAGGGCTTCTGATGTTCAGCCTTCACTTGCGCACAAGTAAGACACCTGTTCACATACTGCATCACATTAAACTTCATGCCCGGCCACCAATAATCCTGTCGAAGATCTTGATACATCTTCGTCGCACCGGGGTGTACCGAGTATCGTGACTTGTGGGCTTCATTTAAAATCCTCGCTCGAATGTCCCCATTTCTGGGCACCCACATTCGACCGAATCGTAGCTTTATCCCATGGTCATTGTCTTCCAAGTTCTTGACTTGTCCGAAGACGCGTTCAAAACCCACATTCTCTTCTTTCAATCCCTCCTGTTGCGCCTGTTTGAGCTCGTTCAGAAAGTCTGGCGTTATCACCAAACTATACGATTTCACTCGTATGGCAGGATGATCAGTCTTGCGACTCAGAGCATCTGCCACCACATTGGCCTTTCCCGGGTGATATAGAATATCACAGTCATAATCCTTTAACAGCTCAAGCCATCGTCTCTGCCTCATATTCAAATCCTTTTGCTCGAAGAAATACTTCAAGCTCTTGTGGTCGGTATAGATGGTACTCCTTACTCCATACAAATAGTGCCTCCATATTTTCAATGCAAACACCACTGCAGCGAGTTCAAGATCGTGGGTCGGGTAGTTAGTGTAACATCCGTCAACATTGGACCAGACACGCGAGATCCGGTAAGGCCCAAAAAGGATTCGATCATATTTCTAGGCTCAACTAAAGTATTCGGGGCCCAGACAAATTAACAGACAAATCCACATTCATTATTACGTACGTGTCAGAAGGACCATATCATATCATATCAGTTCATGATTTGTAGTTACTAAGGAATCTGGTGTTAGTAGATCCCAAAGAAACATTCATCACATGATGCTTATTCAAATAGATGACCAACCGATTACATGTTTAGAATCATAACTCGAAAATGAAGAGAATGAGTGGAAGCGAAATTTCAAAACGAAGCTCCGATTTTAAGATACACCGAATCGAAAATAGCGTTAAATAAGAGGTCAAATATTTTGAACTCTTTAAGTCTTGAGATTATGACCATTGGAAAGAGCTCGAAAAATCGTGAACGTAGGCGAAAACCGTGCGCAAAACGGAGTTCGTATGCTCCCGGAATCGCGAAAACAAAATCGAGTCTAACTAAGGCGGTGGAGGTACGCGAAGAAAACTCTCCGCGGTACGCGACGGATGCAGATGGCGTTAAAATCTGATTTTCTTGATCAGAACGCATCCAGAAGCTTATATTTCGTTTTGTTCGACCTTTTACGCTCAAAAACACTTCCAGATCGTATTTTCAGCATCCAAATTTCATTTTGAAGCCTTCTAAACCCCCGGATCGTATCAAGGAAGGTTTCTGCAAGTCCGGATCGTTGTTTTACCCGCAGAAATCCGTCAGATTAGGTAACGGTTTGTTTTAAACCTTCTAGCTTGATTTTGATTGGTTAAATCTTGTTTTTTTGAACGTATTGAGATAGTTAGGGTTGTTGATTATTGCCTAGATGATGGCTAGGATTGATTATAAATGAAGAACTCAAATGGTTAAATCCTTGTTTTGAGCCGTTGTAATGCCCGGTTTTCATGAAACCACAATAATGGTTATAATAGTTTAAACCATCTGATTGTAACCATGATTATGATTGTCTTGATCATTTCTTGAAATGCTAGGTTTAATCCAAGTGTTTCAAACTAATGATAAGCATACAGATAATCACTGGAATAACGATCTGATGTTTATGATAACAGTCAGATTAGTACATTGAGCATGGTTATTAAACCTATTTTAATATCACATTCTCATGTTTCATGATACCTAAATGATCAATAACAAGGATTGACTATTCCTAAGCCAGAAATTCATCTAGGAAATCGTTAGTGAAATAATCAACAATCAACATCTATTTGATTAATCCGAAAATGTCGTGATTAATCCAGTAAGTCATTAACTCCTTAATAGGAACCTAAATCATTATAGGTTCCTTGTTATCGCACCTTGTGCAACATTAACTTAAGGAGGCTGATTAAGGATTAAGATCAGCTTAATGACTTAAACTATGATTCTTTGTTATCAAAAATCTAGGATTAATCCGATAATCCAATTCAAATGCAAGAAACTCATAAAACATTAATAATTGCAGAACTCTCTTCGAATCTTGAGTGATACTTCGATATCAAAACACTTCGATGATCAGGTGAGTTTCATAGTCCCCTTTTAATGTTCTGTTTCTAAACTCGGGGTGGAACATGTAGATATCTTTTCATAACATATTTTATCAATCATCGCGAAATCTTATATCATTATCATGAGGAACGTCATGATAAACATTTATCAAATATCATGAAATCATATATCAGAATCATCAGAAAAATCATGGTAAACAATCATCAAATAAATATTTTATTAAATCATTAAAAACACGCGTATCACGGTTATGACAAGGGTTGGTGCGCCACTTCAGCATGGCTGGCTAAGGCACCCATAACCAACTAGACGCGTTCAATGAACATTTTATCGAACTATTAAAACAAGCGTATCACTTGGGAACTTTGGTTATGTGGAGGCTATTTGGGACCATTCTTATGTGAGCATCATTAACTTGTTATCAAGCCCTTGATAGTACTGATATGATCATATGCGGGAACGCAAGAACATTACCCCCGTTGAATAAATTTCGTCCCGAAATTTGGCTATCAGTACTTATGATAGTTTGTTTGGGAAAAACAATTGCATTACGCGTGCAATTTACATGCTCATACGTGAATTTGAGTTCATGTCTAGAGCTCCATTTGACTTATTCTATAAGTGTCTAACTTAGTTTTTTTTTTTCCTGTCTTCGTGTCTTAAAATCTCAGCTAGTTTTCTTATATGTTGAAATTCATCATCCTCATGAATTTGCTTAGAAGGAAACATGAAGCACACCATGTAGGTTTTTATGTTTAAGAGATGATCCCACTCTTTATGCTGCTTATTCAAATTTGTTTAGAATCTTGAATGGACCATGTTTTCTGATGTTAGTTTATCTTGTTACTCAGATCTAGTTGCATTTGATCATCATGCATTCTCCAGCATTACCCTGGTAGTAACCTGGAGTCTTATAAGTTTTTTTTTTTTTTTTTTTTTTTTTCACATGGTTCCTTGCTCAACTATGATCATTTTATTTGTGTCCAGTGGAACAGTAATTTCCATTGATAGTTACTTGTATCAATTTCAGGCTTACTCACCTCAGTTCAAAGTACAAAAGCTCTAACTTCCGGTTTATGTGGGTTGTACACCCCCAATGCCTATGTAGTGACTATTAATACAAGGGATTGCAACAAGTAAGAAGTGCGTATATATTTCAACTATCATTAAAGTTGTAAACACCGCTTCTCATTGTGTTTCCTAAGATCTTGAGGGTCCATTCAGTTTGGCCATCCACTTGAGGCAGGTAAGATGTGTTTAGATTAAGTGATGTTACCAATGCCTTCTGAAAGGTTTGTCAGACTCGTGAGGTGAAGTTGACTATCTCATTTGCAAATGATTGAGACTGGAACCTCATGTCGACTCACAGTTTCATCTAGGCATATTTGGTTAACATGATAATTGTTGTAATCTTCCCAAAATTCAAGAATAGCTATAGACATAGCCCAACTGGGCCCGAATCAAATTGCTAGAGGATTTTCAAGAATCTTAAAGAACATATAGCTGACATCATAGAGTATTTCAAAGAATGACAGGATGATAGTGATGGCTGAAAGGAATACGTATCAAATATACGTAAATACTTCCTTTCTATGCATATGTTCATGTCAATCCCAGTTTAATTTATTAGTTTCATTTTAGATTCCATGTTTTGATATGTGATCCCATTTTCATGATTTGATCACATACCTCAAGTATGTTGTTCGTTCTTGATTCAAGATTTCACGACGCTTGATTATGCTCATTGTGTTTCTCATGTTCTTATGAGTGTTAATGATATTAGGGTAATAGTTGTTTATTTACCTTGAACTTCCCCAAAACTCCCATGTACTACAATTTACAATTACGCCGGCCGGTCGCAGCTAGAAATTGTACTGCATGTTTGTTTTAACTCTGCTCAAGTTAGATTTCACTTGTTATTACCATGGTTTTCATTATGACTTTGTTCCAATGTTTTGAGTTCGGTTCACAAGTTCTAAGTTTGACTGGGATAAGTTCCATATCCCTTCTTGTTCTAATATGTTCATGGTATGTGATCCTAACAGGATCCATGAGTTTTTATAGTTCTGATAGTTGATCAACCATTGATTTCGTCTCAAAGTTTACAGTTTAGCTCGATAGTTTGATAGACCCGTTATGACATCGTGGGTCACTGATAGTTTCATGATCTCATTATGATTTATGATCTATGATCAACGGCTTGAGTTTTCTGATAGACTATAAAATAGTTTCTAGTAGCATGAAGTTCAAAGAGTTACATGATGCACGTACATCCATATGTAACAGACCCAACACGTATTCGTTTATCGCTCGAATATATTGTAGAATATGTTCACAGCCGAACGTATTCCAAGTGGGTACAAGATGTAACATTGGTGTTTGATGACAATCAAGATTTCATGAGACCGTTCTTTCAACAGCTCACTCTTATGATTCTGATGCACCAACAAGTAGGACAGGAGAAGGTGCATTTTGAGCATAGGGGTTAAGATTAAAATGTTGGCTTTTGATGTAGGCACTTGAGTTGTAGGCATAACAGGTTCTATCCTTGGTACTATTTGGCATAGTGTACTTGTTCTAGGTGGGTTTCGAGTTAACCGGCAAGTTGTCGTTGGATGATCTAATTGTTCACATCAAGCGCATAACTGACATATGCCTTTAATGAAATGATGGTAGTTGCATGTGTCTCCTAAAGATTGAGATTCCATATATAGGTTTCTCACATACGTATGAGTTTAAGAACTTATCTCTGGTATACTATTCAACTAAGTTCTTAACTTTCTTTTGTTTCCTTCTTAGAAGTTTTGATTTCACCTTTTGATCTGTTGTTCCCAAACTGTTGTCCTTTTGTGGGAAGTAGTTTGCTTTCACATGTTTGTTGGTTCCGATGAGCTAAAGTGAGTAGCTAACTTGAGAGTAGTAAGTTGCTTCCTAATTTTCCTTTACTGTACTCATCAATGTTTGTGATGAAGTGAAATAATCATTGGGGCTAGTATACTCAATTCGTGAAATCGAGTAGAGTCAGTTTTATTGTCCCATTCAATATGGAATAGGTTCTAGAGTTTATTTTCAAGTTTTTTTTTTGATCCCTTGCTTAAAATAGTAGTAATCGATTGATAGAACTCTAAAGTCTTCCAATGACATACTTGGAATAACTTCTCATTCTCTAGTTAGATTTTTCGTCATCCCATTAGATCAATGTTCCTTGTTGAAAGAGTATTTACAGCCGTTTAGGCATTCTGGTCTATAGAGCAATTAAGGTATCCAAAGGTGTATCCAACATACTCACTCCATTGTATGATTCCTAATGTACTTTATGTGCCCGTATAAGATTGGGTTTGGCATCCGAAATCAATTCGAAAAGAACGAAGTCAAATTTTCAACAGAGTGATCGTGATTATGATTAAAGTACTACTTAAAGACCAAAGGGTACAATAGGATCAAATGACAATTTGGCTAATACAACAGTCATCTGTCGTGCAATGATAATAGCCAAACAAATGATTTCATGATTGTTGCTAGTCATTCTAAGAACGAAAAGCAAAAGATTTAGTAAACCAGAAAGTTCCAAGAATCAAGGGAGATAGAGTTTAGACACGATGTCTAAACATATAAGAGATTCTTAGGTTGTAGTCTAGGTAATCCATTAAAGGGTTATCCTAAATCTCTACAACCATGGCTCTGATACCAACCTGTCACACCCCACGCCGCGTGCGGAATCCACGGCGCGTGACGTAATGATTGCTTAGCCATAATTGAAGATCTCTCCTTGACTTCTGGTTTACCTGTGTACTTGATCCACCGTTCTTGAGCTGGTGGGTGAATTGTAACCTGGAACATGTAGCATAAAAAGTCAACTACGAATAGTTGAGTGAGAATCATAGGTTTTGTTAATGTACATTTATGGTTCAAATATAGACTTTCATAGTATTAAAATGATTGTTCAAACATTGATTTCCATGATATAGTATTCACAAGTGATCAAGTAGGTACTTTGAAATTGAATCCACCTGGGCATGCAAACATCAAACCTAATGATGATGAATCGTTAATAACGATTGTGAGATCACATGATGATGTCCAACCCACGGTCGGAGCGATTTGTGATAATGTTCTTGCGTTCCCGCATATGATCATATCAGTACTATCAAGGGCTTGATAACAAGTTAATGATGCTCACATAAGAATGGTCCCAAATAGCCTCCACATAACCAAAGTTCCCAAGTGATACGCTTGTTTTAATAGTTCGATAAAATGTTCATTGAACGCGTCTAGTTGGTTATGGGTGCCTTAGCCAGCCATGCTGAAGTGGCGCACCAACCCTTGTCATAACCGTGATACGCGTGTTTTTAATGATTTAATAAAATATTTATTTGATGATTGTTTACCATGATTTTTCTGATGATTCTGATATATGATTTCATGATATTTGATAAATGTTTATCATGACGTTCCTCATGATAATGATATAAGATTTCGCGATGATTGATAAAATATGTTATGAAAAGATATCTACATGTTCCACCCCGAGTTTAGAAACAGAACATTAAAAGGGGACTATGAAACTCACCTGATCATCGAAGTGTTTTGATATCGAAGTATCACTCAAGATTCGAAGAGAGTTCTGCAATTTATTAATGTTTTATGAGTTTCTTGCATTTGAATTGGATTATCGGATTAATCCTAGATTTTTGATAACAAAGAATCATAGTTTAAGTCATTAAGCTGATCTTAATCCTTAATCAGCCTCCTTAAGTTAATGTTGCACAAGGTGCGATAACAAGGAACCTATAATGATTTAGGTTCCTATTAAGGAGTTAATGACTTACTGGATTAATCACGACATTTTCGGATTAATCAAATAGATGTTGATTGTTGATTATTTCACTAACGATTTCCTAGATGAATTTCTGGCTTAGGAATAGTCAATCCTTGTTATTGATCATTTAGGTATCATGAAACATGAGAATGTGATCTCACAATCGTTATTAACGATTCATCATCATTAGGTTTGATGTTTGCATGCCCAGGTGGATTCAATTTCAAAGTACCTACTTGATCACTTGTGAATACTATATCATGGAAATCAATGTTTGAACAATCATTTTAATACTATGAAAGTCTATATTTGAACCATAAATGTACATTAACAAAACCTATGATTCTCACTCAACTATTCGTAGTTGACTTTTTATGCTACATGTTCCAGGTTACAATTCACCCACCAGCTCAAGAACGGTGGATCAAGTACACAGGTAAACCAGAAGTCAAGGAGAGATCTTCAATTATGGCTAAGCAATCATTACGTCACGCGCCGTGGATTCCGCACGCGGCGTGGGGTGTGACAGTTAGCCTCATGAATCTTTAGCTGGCGCGAAGCATAAGCTATCACCCTTCCCCTTTGCATTAGTACACATCCCAACCCTTGTCGTGACGCATCGGCATACACAACAAGATCATCATTCCCATCCGGCAGTGCTAGAACAGGAGCTTGGGTAAGTTTCTCCTTCAGCACTGAAAACGCTTGTTCTTGGTTTGGACCCCATTCGTACTTTACGTCTTTCTTTGTAAGCTTCGTCAGCGGCGTCGCTATCTTGGAGAAGTCTTGAATAAATCTCCGATAGTAACCGGCCAAACCAAGAAAACTGCGTACTTCCGTAGGTGACTTCGGAGGACTCCATTTCATAATCGTTTCAACTTTAGCTGGATCTACCATAATGCCTTCTGGGTTCACCACGTGACCCAGAAACTGTACCTCTCGTAGCCAGAAAGCGCATTTGGAGAACTTAGCATAAAGTTTCTCTTTCCTCAGGATCTCCAATACCTCACGTACGTGGCAAGCATGGTCTCCCTCGTTCTTTGAATAAATCAAAATATCATCAATAAACACTATCACCGATCGGTCCAGCATCGGTCGACATACTCTGTTCATCAAATCCATAAATGCTGCAGGAGCATTCGTCAATCCAAACGACATAACGAGAAACTCGTAATGTCCATAACGCGTACGGAAAGCAGTCTTTGAAATATCCTGCTCTCGAACTTTCAACTGATGGTAACCGGATCGGAGATCAATCTTAGAGAACCAGCTTGCACCTTGCAATTGATCGAACAAATCGTCAATTCTGGGTAGAGGATACCTGTTCTTTACGGTCAACTTATTCAGTTCCCTGTAGTCGATACACATACGCATACTTCCATCCTTCTTCTTAACGAACAGCACCGGTGCTCCCCACGGAGAGACACTCGGTCGTATAAAACCTTTATCAAGGAGTTCTTGTAGCTGGGTCATCATTTCCTTCATCTCGGTTGGAGCTAAACGGTAAGGTGCTTTGGCAACGGGTTGTGCCCCCGGCACTAAGTCGATCTGGAACTCAATTTCCCGTTCGGGTGGTAATCCAGGCAATTCCTCAGGGAATACATCGGGGAAGTTACACACCACGGGAACATTATCAATCGTCCTCGTATCCATACGTTCCTCAATCGCGTAGGCCAAGTAGGCTACACACCCTCGCCGCATCATAACATCAGCCTTGATCATCGAAATGATCTTTGGCGCATACATCGCTTTATCACCATAAACCGTCACGGAGCTCCCATCCATCGCACGTAAACATATCATCTTTCGTCGACATACTATGTTAGCCTCATATTTGGCTAACCAGTCCATACCCAAAACCACATCGAATCCCCCTAAGGTAATAAGAAACAATCGGACAGGGAACCTATGACCTTCTATCTCCACATAACAGTCATCAATAGCCTCAGTCACCCTGGTCATCTTACCAATAGCCGTCTCTACATCAAATACCCGATCTATCTTCTTAACCTTCCCAGATAACCCATCACAGAAAGTAGAAGACACAAAACTCATACTGGCACCAGAATCAAACAATACAGAAGCAGGAATATTGTTGATAGAAAAGGTACCTGTGACCACGTCCGGGTCCACAATCGCATCATCCTTCGTCATCGTAAAGGCTCGTGCTTTAGCCTTCTGCTTCTCCTTTCCTTTCTCCTCTTTCTTACCCGAGCCCGAAGCATCGGCCCGTGGTTGTCTGCAATCCTTGGACAGATGTCCAAACCCGTTGCAGTTGTAGCATCTGGTGGCACTCGGACAATTGCTGGAGAAATGTCCCGTCTTTCCGCATCGAAAACATAAGTTAGTGCCCACCAAGCACTGTCCGGTGTGAATTTTACCACACTAGTTGCATCGGTTCGCATCCTCACGCTTCATCTTCTTGCCTGAAAACTTTCGTTGGTCTGTTCGACCCCTCTTAGTCCCGGAGGACTCTTTCACCTTTGCTTCTTCTTTGACTGGCTCGGCTGACATAACATCATCCCAAACTATGCCACTGAGCTCCACAGTGGAGTCATAAGTCTTGGGAGCATTCGCCTTCACATGTATCCGAACCTTGGGAGGCAAACCCTCCATGTACAACTTCACCCTGCGCTCCTCGGTAGAAACCAAGTGAGGAACAAGTCTTGCCATCTCATTGAATCGCGAAGTGTACTGCCTGTGATTCAGGCTTCCCGCTTTCAGCACTAGAAACTCCCTTTCGACCTTATCCAGCTCATTCTTGGGACAGAACTGCTTAGTGACCAGTTCCTTTAGATCATCCCAAGTCATCTTTTCCATATCCTCAGTAGTCTTGGATTGCTTGACGGTGTTCCACCAGTGAAGTGCCTCCTCAACGAAAGAGTGAGCTGCAAACTTGACAGCTTGGTCAACTCGGCACTCACTGATGGAGATAACAGCCTCCATCGCAGAAATCCAGTGGCAGGTGGCCACTGCGTCCTTCTTCCCATCAAAGGTTGGTGGGTTGCATCCCTTGAAGGACTTGTAGTCACAGCCCTTCAGTTTCCCCGCCATAGAATCACCGCTCTTTGTCTCGATGATCACCACCTCAGCTTCCTTGGTGCTCTCTTTGGTTCCTTCCGACTTGTCTTTTAGAGCATCCTTCAGTGCCTTAGCAATCATTGCTGGCATCTTTTCATCCATGATCTTGCAGACCTCATCAGAAATAGCCTTCACCACGATAGGCTCTAGAGTGAACTCGTCTTCATTCTCAGGTTGCTCGTTGTGCTCGTGGTCGTCTTCGTTGACGGGTTCTTCAGCCTCGACATGTGGTTCTTCAGCTACCTGTGGTTTCTTTCGCGGTCTACCCTTTTGTCCGGCCATCTTAACTTTCTACATAATGCAACAATTGATGAGTCAGCATAGGAATCAGTTTAGCACGAAATAAGTTTTGTAAATCGTTAACGACGTTGATCAAGTGTTATTAACCATTTACCCAACTCATAGGCTCTAAACGTTTCCCATCCCATCTCTTCAATGTGCATGACACTAACTACTTTCATAACATTACATCTAACCCTTAACTCATACATAAACATTCAACTCGTGGCATCCGTCATCCGTGGTTGGCAATCCGCATCCATTAATCCCATTCTCAGTTTAAGTCTTGGCATTTGGGATGCCAAGATCTCTCAAACTATGGCTCTGATACCAACTTGTGAGGCCCCGAAACCGGGCACCTCACAGAGGTTGGTTTTCATCGTAACACATAGCTCTTAAACTAAAAACTTTCATAATCACGCAGCGGAAATGTAAATATAGTTTGATAAACAGGAATCAATAAAGTGTCTGTATCAAAACATATCGGATTTGCCAAAACCAATGGATCGTCTAACTTGATGCCCGAGCTCCATGCCTTCTCTTATCGTACCTTCAACCTGACATACATGCTAAATCAAGTCAGCTTACGCTGGTGAGTTCTAGTTTTCATAAAACAACATTAAACATACTTAACATACACATCATTTCATACACATAGTCCATAACCTTAGCACATAACATCCTTACATCATCATCATCATACGTTCCACTGTTACAATACGAACAGGGGGCTTATGCCTGCACCAGGCTCCATACCCAGTTATAGTCGTGGTTGACTATCATACCCAGTTATAGTCGTGGTTGACTATCATACCCAGTTATAGTCGTGGTTGACTATCATACCCAGTTATAGTCGTGGTTAACTATCATACCCAGTTATAGTCGTGGTTGACTATCATACCCAGTTATAGTCGTGGTTGACTATCATACCCAGTTATAGTCGTGGTTGACTATCATACCCAGTTATAGTCGTGGTTGACTATCATACCCAGTTATAGTCGTGGTTGACTATCATACCCACCCAGCACGAGAGCTGGTACATCTTTCATACTTATCCTATAACACGTATAGGAACATCGTTCGTTCGTCATACATGATATGCTAGCATTATATCATCTTTTACCATAATCATCATAACATTTACTGCTAGCATTATAACATCGTTCATAGCAGTCATCATGGCATCTTAGACATGTCATACTAGCATCGTCTCATCATACCATCATAGCATACTGTCATCATGCACAGTTCATCATAACATACTAGCATCATCAGCATATCATAATATCATGTCATCATGCCTACATATCATACTTCCATCCCAGCAACCTAGGACCCTGTCATACTCCTATAACTATTCTCATAGTTATCATCAAGAAGCATGTTATCATAAAGTCATCATCATATCAAATGCTAGCATCATTTTCATGTCATGTTATTCATCATCATAATTCATTTCTCATGCATTCATCATACTTAACATACTTTCATGCATAGATCATACTAGCACATACGCATGCATACATAGTCAGGGCATACCATCATTCATTCATCATCATAAGCACATAACATCATAACATAACCATAAGCATGTATGTCAGCCCAAAACAGTTAACATGAATTAGGGCGTCTAGAACTCACCTGATAGTAGACTCCTGTTAACCTTAGCCGAACTCCTTAGCTGGGGCCTTAAGGACCTATATCAGTTACATCATATCATCACATACCATCACATCACATACTTAGACTTAGAAATTATTCTAAGTCCTCATAGCCTACTAGTCCCCCTTTCTGAATCCAAGTTCTCGAAACTTAGCTAAGTGTTCGAAACCCTTGAAATTCGTTAAGTTCCCATGTACACGAATTGCCATGTACTCGAAACATCCCTTGTTCACGAAATGCCCTGTACACGAAATTCCCAAAGTACACGAAACCTGATGTACTCGAACTGTTATGTGTATTTGAACTAGGGTACACGAAAGTACCGTATTCGAACTTCTTGTACTCGAAATGCTCTACTCGAAATGACCATACTCGAAATTCTAAGTATGATTTCGAGTACCCTTTGTGCAGGATTTCGTATACTCGTTACTGTCGTCTTTAAACATCTCAGAAATTCATCTAAGACCTTGGGGAGCTAGTTCTAGGTTCCTTATGTTGTTACCAACGTATTGGAACCTCAAAGTTATGAACTTTATGCATAAAGGTGTGAGCTTTATGCATAAGTTCACCCTTTGTTTAACCATCCTAACTTTTGTATAAAAATCCAGCTTTCTATACATGAATCACTTACTTGAAGGTAGCTGATCCTCCTGGTAGAATCCCGTGCGTTTCCTACTTCGTTTGGTCGATCAAAGTTTGATTCTTGAAATTCTTGGACTTAAACTTCGTGTACTCGAGAGCAGATGAGCTTCCAGCCAAAAGTTCGCACATTTCCCAAGGCACTACTATTTATAGGAAGTGTCTTGTACTCGAAATTATGGATTTTCGAATACAGGCTTCGAGTACAGTGTACTCGAAATCCCAATGTCGAGTACACGAACCCGCAGCCCCAATTTGTTTATTTTTCGTCTATCTTACTTCGAGCTTGTTATTCGTTACCCATTTGTAAGTTCAAGTAACTTGTATTAAAATTTCGGGATGTTACACAGAACCGCGAAGTGAATCGACTGTCCCGGTCAGAAATAATAGACAATGGCACACCGTGCCTCACTACTATTTCATTAATGTATAATCTTGCTAATTTCTCCATCTTGTAAGTTTCTCTGATCGGCAAGAAATGTGCGGACTTGGTCAATCGATCAATGATGACCCAAATAGAATCATATCCGCTGGAAGTGCGGGGTAGCTTGGTAATGAAATCCATAGCTATTTGTTCCCACTTCCATTGTGGTATCTCCGGTTGTTCCAGCAAACCCGAGGGTTTCTGGTGTTCAGCTTTGACCTTGGCACATGTGATACATTTGCCAACATAAGTGGCAATGTCTTTCTTCATACCCGGCCACCAATAAAATGACCTAAGATCTTGGTACATCTTATCGGCACCCGGATGAACTGAGTAACGTGACTTGTGTGCCTCGTCAAGAATGAGCGTTCGAAGTTCATCTACTGCCGGAATCCAGACACGATCCAGATAGTAGATAACTCCATCTTGTCTTGTCTCAAAATGTTTCTCGGCTCCACAATCGAGCTCGCGTTTCAGATTGTTTCTTACCACTGCTTCTCGTTGTGCTTGTAAAATGTGATCTCTCAAACTTGTTTGCACCGTCATTCCCATAGCGCGAACGCGTAAGGGTTTGACTCTTTCTTTCCGACTCAAAGCATCTGCAACAACATTTGCTTTGCCCGGATGGTATTTGATCACACAATCGTAATCGTTCAGGAGCTCAACCCAACGTCTCTGTCTCATGTTAAGCTCCTTCTGATCAAATATGTGCTGTAAACTCTTGTGATCTGTGAAGATAGTGCATTTGGTACCATAAAGGTAATGTCTCCAAATCTTTAGTGCAAAAACCACAGCTCCCAGTTCAAGATCATGCGTCGTGTAATTCTTCTCGTGTATCTTCAGCTGTCGTGAGGCATAAGCAATGACTTTGTCTCGTTGCATCAAAACACATCCGAGTCCCTGATGGGAAGCATCACAGTAAACTACAAAGTCATCGCTACCTTCTGGGAGTGTTAAGATTGGAGCATTGCACAATCTTTGTTTCAGTGTCTGGAATGCCTCTTCTTGTTTCTGAGTCCACACAAAAGGTTCAGACTTCTGTGTGAGTTTGGTGAGAGGTAAGGCTATCTTAGAGAAATTCGAAATGAATCTCCTGTAATAACCTGCCAATCCCAAAAATGATCGGATCTCTGTCGGTGTTGTAGGTACATCCCAGTTCTTGATTGCTTCTATCTTGGCAGGATCCACATGAATACCATCACTGTTAATCACGTGACCCAAAAACTGAACTTCCCTTAACCAAAATTCACACTTGGAGAATTTGGCATAGAGTCGTTCTTCTTTCAAAAGCTCCAAAACTGTCTTGAGATGTTGTTCATGTTCTTTCTCGGTTCTTGAATAAATCAGTATATCGTCAATGAAGACGATCACAAACTGATCTAGATACGGCTTGCACACCCGGTTCATTAAGTCCATGAACACAGCCGGTGCGTTCGTTAATCCGAATGGCATCACCATGAATTCGTAGTGTCCGTATCGGGTACGAAAGGCCGTCTTGGGTATGTCTTCTTCTTGAATCCGGAGCTGATGATAGCCTGATCTCAGGTCTATCTTCGAAAAGTACTGTGCTCCTTGTAACTGATCAAACAAATCATCAATCCTCGGTAACGGGTATCGATTCTTGATGGTGAGTTTGTTGAGCTCTCGATAATCGATGCACATCCTGAAAGTTCCATCCTTCTTTTTGACAAAAAGAACCGGAGCTCCCCACGGGGAAAAGCTCGGTCGGATGAATCCTTTATCGAGAAGTTCTTGCAACTGGTTAGATAACTCTTGCATCTCCGATGGTGCGAGTCTGTATGGAGACTTGGCTACAGGAGTTGCTCCCAGAATCAAATCGATTCGGAACTGTACCGATCTCTCGGGTGGCAGTCCCGGTAAGTCATCCGGAAATACTTCTGCAAAATCTCTCACAACTGGCACATCTTGAATCTTGATTGCTTTCTTGTCTTTCTGAATCACATGGGCTAGAAATGCAACACATTGTTTCCGTAAGCACTTGCGAGCTTTCATGCACGAAATTATCTTGACACTGCGTTTCGCTTGGTCTCCACGAATCTCCAAGACTTCATTGTTCTCCATAGGAATGCGTAATAGTTTATCGGAACAGATGAACTCAACTCGGTTAAGAGATAGCCAATCCATTCCGATGATAACGTCGAAACTGCCCAGCTCCATCGGTATCAAGTCGATGGAAAATGTATGATCACCAAGTGTTAATGGGCAATTCCTAAGTACTGTGTCAACTGTAATCTGTTTGCCATTAGCTATCTCAATAGTATAAGGGGAGTCTAATGATTCCTCAACATGGTTAAGATAGCTAGCAAAATCGGATGAGATAAAACTCTGATCCGCACCAGTATCAAATAATATAGAGGCATAGAAATCAGATAGAAGAAATGTACCCGTAATGACGTTCGGGTCTTGTCTAGCTGCAGCAGCTCCTATCTGAAAGGCTTGTCCTCTTGGTGCTTGAGCCCCTTGTTGATTTCTCCTGGGACAATCCCGAGAGAAGTGACCAGGTTCACCACAGTTATAGCAAGACCTGTGATCAGCAGCAGCAGTTGTAGCTGCATTGTTGTTCCTGTTTTGAGTCCTCTGACTCCTGCAGTAATTTGCTGTATGACCAAATCTCCCACAGTTGGTGCAATGTCTGCACGGGACATTTGGTAGATGATGAAACTGACACGAGTTGCACAAAGGTGCTGTGCCAGTGTATGGCTTCTTGACCTGCAGTGGTGGTGGTTGATTAATCATTGGAGCTTGAGTAGTAGCAGCAAAGTTTCTGACCACCTTATGTTTCTTTGCCGGCCTCTTATCCGGCTTTCTTGAAGTCCCAGCTTTGGCTGAGTCAGCCTCTTTCTTGAGTGCCCCAGTGGCAACCATCATGTCAGTCAAAGATGCTGACAAAGTAACAGCTAACTCCATAGTCTTTGGATGAGCAGAAATCACATGCCCTCGGATACAGGGCGGAAATCCACCAACATATCGCTCTATCCTTTTCTCGAGTGTTGGCACCACGTCAGGTGCCAATGTAGCAAGCTCATGAAATCTTGTAGTGTAAGCCAGGTGCCCACCACCAATCATCTCCAGATTGAGCAGTTCAGTCTCAATCTTTTTCAGCTCATTCCTTGGGCAAAACTCTGCCCTCAGTAATGCCTTGAAATCATCCCAAGGCATAGACAGAACCTCATCCCTGCCCCTTGTCTGAACTTGAGCGTTCCACCAAGTTAACGCCCGTTTGTTGAATGAGCTCGCAGCATACTTCACTTTATACTGATCAGGACAGTTACTGATCTCCAGAGTTGTCTCCATCTTTTCAATCCATTGGATTAATCCAACGGCTCCCTCGCTGCCACTAAAGCTTGGTGGCTTACACCCTACAAAGTTTTTGTAGGAGTAGTCCTGGTGATGTCTGGTGTTACCACTGCCTTCCCCCGATGAGTTGGCAAGGTTGTTGCTGTTGTTGCTGTTGATCCTGATCATCATGTCAGGAATCACTTCCTTTAGTTGACTGGTCAACAGTGTGGCCAGTGCTATCGTAGAAGGGTCCAGCTGATGGTTGGGTGGTGGCGGAGGAGGAGGAGGAGGTGGAGGCGGTGGTGAATGTGGAGGAGAGTCAGGCGGTGTTGGTGTCGAGGAGTGTGGTGATGAAGTCTGCGTAGTCGGTTGCTTCCTGGGCGGCATTCTGATCATAACCGAAAGAAAATCGGTTAGTGCAGTGATCAGATGCGGAAAGCATATGCAAATAAGATCTTATGTCAGATAATATCTATATGAGGGTCCCTAGGTTATAGTCTAGGCCAAACCGTTTATGTAATATGACCTATATTTCTCTATAACCATGGCTCTGATACCAATCTGTCACACCCCGGGCCGGCGGGAACGGATCGTGTTTTCCCGTCGGGCGGAATGTTCCCGGGGCGCGATATCATTGAGTTGATAATCAAATGATCAGATTGTTTACATAGCACATGAGATATAAATGAGAAATGCTAATCATGACATGAAATAGAATTACAAAGTTAAATTACATTGTACATCATAATTTAACTAAGTAAATCTAATCAAAAAGAATCAATGAGTTTATATCTTGATCTGTACAAGATATACAAAAGTGATTCAATGTTCTGTCATATCAAAAGTATGCAATCAAAAGAAAGCTAGGTCTTCTATGATTCCACTAGCTTATCATTTGCATATAGTATCTACACATGTTCGTCACCTGAGAAAACATGTAATTTAAACAAAGTCAACACTAGGTTGGTGAGTTCATAAGTAAGTAAATTGAAAACCATTGAACTGATCATGCACACATTCACAATGTTATATCTGTTGCTTGTATACTTGTTTCACCTGTTCCACCCAATGGCCTCTCCTTAGTTATATGTACAAGTAGTATATCACCTAACTAAGTATGCTTATATATAGGGAATCACGAAAGGGTCAAGCCCAGACGCTATCCCACCACATACTCAACCAAGTTCCACACCACTTGCGATACAACTAAAGATATCCATTTCCCAACTATCCGAATTGTCCGCTGTGTAATCATATGTAGAATAATAATATAGTAAGAGGGGTTTAGTCATCAAACCGAAGTATTGATAAACCCTCGTTGAATTAAGGAATTTAGATTATTTAAATCTGATCCTTATATTATTCTATTACTTGTGAGGTTAACTTTTATGATACACTTTTAATTTAATTAAAAGTATTAGTTAACTGTTCATCATGTGTCTCCAAATGTAGCGTATAGAATCTGAATGGAATCCATTTTAATCCCCACGTAATCAGATTAAAATGCATTCCATTCTCTCCTATCCCGCCGTGTGATCCCAAAGTTTCCGTGTGGAATTGTCCTCATGTGATTAACAAAGTTGAATAAGAACTCGTCTTATTTCGTTATGATAATCAGGTGTAAATGATAAGAATCCCATGAAGTTACGTTATCATGATCATCATTTACTGAATTCCATGTGATCCCAAAGTATCCGTGTGGGATTGTTCTCGTGTACTTAAGAAAGTCGAATAAGAACTTGTCTTATTACATTATGTTAATTATGTGTAAATGATAAGAATCCCATGAAGTTACGTTATCATGATCATCATTTACTGTAAATGATAAGAATCCCATGAAGTTACGTTATCATGATCATCATTTACTGAATTCCATGCGATCCCAAAGTATCCGTGTGGGATTGTTCTCGTGTACTTAACAAAGTCGAATAAGAACTTGTCTTATTACATTATGTTAATTATGTGTAAATGATAAGAATCCCATGAAGTTACGTTATCATGATCATCATTTACTGTAAATGATAAGAATCCCATGAAGTTACGTTATCATGATCATCATTTACTGAATTCCATGTGATCCCAAAGTATCCGTGTGGGATTGTTCTCGTGTACTTAACAAAGTCGAATAAGAACTTGTCTTATTACATTATGTTAATTATGTGTAAATGATAAGAATCCCATGAAGTTACGTTATCATGATCATCATTTACTGTAAATGATAAGAATCCCATGAAGTTACGTTATCATGATCATCATTTACTGAATTCCATGTGATCCCAAAGTATCCGTGTGGGATTGTTCTCGTGTACTTAACAAAGTCGAATAAGAACTTGTCTTATTACATTATGTTAATTATGTGTAAATGATAAGAATCCCATGAAGTTACGTTATCATGATCATCATTTACTGTAAATGATAAGAATCCCATGAAGTTACGTTATCATGATCATCATTTACCGAATTCCATGTGTTCCCAAAGCCTCATTATGTAATTAAGTGTAAATTGATTAAGTATCTGTTCATGTGGAAATAACTAAGTGTTATAAGTTAAAATCTTATAACTAAGTTATTATAATGTGTTGATGATTAAGAATTTATCTTATCATAATCATCTGAGTTTCCCTGTTATCTCATAATCATACAAGCATGCATACAATGATATATGATAATAAACAAATTAATATCATTTAATCAGCGTATAACTAACATGTTAAGTAAACTTTTAAATAAATAAAAGCAAACATGTTTCTCAGCCCCGAGAGTTAAAATCAGTAAAGATTTAAAGTAAAAGGGGCATATGAACTCACCTTGTAGTCGTTGTGTTTGACTTAGCTTAAACAAGAAGGTACGCGCTCTTAATTGTACTTGAGTGTTTTCACAATCCTGTATTGATTTCACAATAGTTGTAATTTAAATATGTGTTGTAGGAACTTGAATGTGTGTGAGTGTGTGTTAGCCATAAACTTGGGCTAACACTCGTAAGTCTCGGTCATGATTCTTATTCGGCCCTCCGGTTCTATTGTCATAGATTGCTACAACCATATGTCTTTATGTTATGTTTGAATTTGACTCATTCCTAAATCTCCAAACTTGATCATGTTGTGTTCGTTGTTTGTGTTGATAGGATTTCTATTAATCATCCCTATGTCATAAGGGTAGTTCATGTTTATGATTTAGGACTCCCTTTTCATCAAAAGTCAAGTTTTAAGTTTTGTTAGTCTCATTAACATAAACGCCCATAACCTTTGTAGTAATAAAATCAATATATAACTACTTGCATATTTATGACCTTAATATGTTAATTATACCATCACAATGTGAACCGAAATTCAAATGGGCCGAATTTAGATAGTCATGGGCCATTGTTTGTGTTTTGGGCCGGGTGAGATGTCCTTGGGCCAGGGGTGTACGCATGCCTTTTTTGGGTTGATTAAATCATAGTGGCCCAACTAATGGCTTTAACCAATGAGGCAAATGAATTTTTGTTTAGTCCAGCTATACTGTGTGGGCCTCTTAGGCTTATCATGGGCCGAAAATCATATGGCTGTTGGTCTTGACTTGGCCCGTAGGTTAGTGGGTTGGAATAAGTGGGCCAAAGAACTTGTCTGGGCCAGGAAAGATTTGATGGGCTTGCAAAGGAATCGTGTGAACTGGGCCTCAACAAAAGAAAACTATGGACCGAAATAAGAGTTGTTGGGCCAATCAGCAACCATATTGGGCCTGTTAATTGCATGCTGGGCCTCGAAGGAACTAATGGACTGAATAAAAGGCTATTGGGCCATCAGCAACTAGGTTGGGCCTGGTAGTTGCATGTTGGGCCAAAAAGGGTTTTCTGTTGATACTCTTTGGTCGCATAGGGTTCCAGCCGTAGGTGTTTGTGTATAGGCCGTATGAAGGTAGACCGGCGAATGAGAAAGTGGCGACTGAGGGTGGCTCCGGCGAAGGAAGCATGGCCGAATGAGTTCTTGTACAGTCGAATGGCATGGTGGTCGAATGGTTAGTCGAATAGGGACTGGTTGTGCCGACCGAATGAGGGTGGCGAAGGGGTTGCAGCCGGCGACTGAGGCCATTCGGCCCTCATTCGGCCTCCCAGACATTCGGCCATCTGCGTGGGCTCCTTCGGTCAAACAGGAGCCGAGGCTAGAACCCTCCCCAAGTCGCGTCTCACTAGTGGTTCGAAGATGGTGAGTGTTAGGGCTGGTTTTTCGAAGGTTGAGGATGGGGTTTCACGACTTGTAAACTGGTCAAGGTCAAGTTCAACCAAAAAGGGTGTAAACCCTAATTTTTCGGATTATAAACAGCCTTGTACCTCAAATTTCGATGGTTTTTGGCCCCGATCTGTTGTACTTTCGTGTAGAGCACGATGAGAGCTTCAAGTAGGTTCAAGAATGGGGTGATTTGATGAAGAAATGAGAGAGATATGGAGGAGAGAAGGTTGGAGGTGGCTAGGGTTTTCAAAACCGGGTTTGGGATTTTTGGGGGAGAAGATGAAGTGGGAAATGAGTAATTTTGACTCATTTAAGTGTATTTATACCCCGAGGGTGTTCGGGTTCGTTTTCGTTACGTTTCCGGAAAATTACGCGTAATTTAAATGGTTTTAAATAAAAGAAGCTAATTTAATTATTTTGATGAGTTTCAAAATTGTAAAACATTATTTATTTGATTTTATTAAATTATTTTCGTTCGTGACGGATTTTCGTTGCCGTTTCGTCAGATCGCGTAACCTTCGCGCGTAATTCGTTCGAATCGTCACCCGAACGAATACGACGATGGTTTTGCTTTCTGACTTTTGTTTTCTACTTTTCAATCATTATTTCAGAACTCTAAACTCACAGATATGTTTGTGTGAATCGTCACTCACGCAAACACACTGTCAGTTCGTCATTCTGAAATAACACTGCATTAATGTTTTAATTGTGTTTCCTCACTGTCGGACTCAACTATACATCATGATTTCACATTGTTTTTGTACTGACTTGTCGGTCATCTGATTCCTGTCATCTGTGGACATCAGATCGCAACCGATATGTTTCTGAATATCGTTTGAATACCGTTGTTTCTCATGATTTGTTGTGTTAACTGAAATTAAGTTTTCACTTAATAAACACAACTAATGTTTCAAATGTACGTTGTACTTAATGTATTTAAGTTTATACAAAAATACGTACAACGATTTCTTGTATTTAGGATTCTGTTAATACAAGTACTGTTTAAACTCACGTATGTACACATAGTATAAGGTGAAATTACACATACCGTACGGACTTGCCGGACGATCTGGCACTTGCTGTTACATTGGGTTTTTTTATTAATTGCTTTATGGTTTTTATGCAAGAGCATATTTATATGAAACGATAGAGTAATTTTTTAATTTTAAACAAAACGGTTTTTATTATTATTATTTTTTGAACGACAATTTGGATCACTGATGGTCATAAACCCACCCGATCATATCCCCAAGCCCAGCATGGAACCCCTATTTTGTCCATGTCAGGACTTGAATCCGTGACATTCTCAATATTGAAGCGACATGGTACCTCCCCTCCCTACAAAACGGTTTTTATAATACAAAAAAGCAGTGATGATAGTATCATTTTAAATACCTTATATCACGGACAAATAATATTTTTGTTAACAAATAATGATTTTATGTTATTCCTTTTGGCTGTTAACAAATAAAGTTATTGCTTACAATTTAGATAAAAATACTTATGTTGTTATCATATTAAATACCCTATCATTTTTGTTAAAAATAATGTTTTTGATGTACTTTTTTTCGTTCGGATAACAAATATTGTTTTAACGTTATTTCGTATGTTGTGTTTAACAGATAATGTTTTTGTTATGAAAATAAAGATACTCAACTTATTATGACATTAAAAGTACCCGATCACGAGAAATATATAAAACAGATTTGTATAGTTTCAAACTGATCTACTAATAACCCTAATTAAGGATTTTTTTAATGATAAATAATAAATAATGAAATGAATATCATTGTAAGCCTATTACTTTAAAAGGAATGGTTATATGTTTAATCTCATGTAATAATTATAATTTAGTTTAAGATAGGTTAAAATTAAAATAAAAATAATAATGAAACATGTTGTTAAAGTTAGATGGTGTGAGAATAACAAAAGGCTTCTAGCCTAGTGGTAGCTTTTTAACTTCTTTTAAAAGAAGTATTGGGTTAGAGTCCCATCTGGAGCAAATATTGCTCTGGGTTGAACGATGCAATTAAGGTAGAAAGTAAGTTTAGTCGTTCAAAATAAGTAAATAAATAAATGTCAAAGACACAACCCACCGATATTACGAAAGAGTAAAGTATCAATTTTTTTTCTTAACTGATGATTTGATACTGAACATAAATGTGTGATAACGCTAATAACACGATGATATTACGGGGATACGCGAGTCTTTTAGAGTATGTACGCTCCATTTGTGGTGCACGCATATAATGTATATATGTGTGGACCTTAAAGGGCAAAAGTAAAATTGTACTAATTTTAACGTTATTAAACTTATTTTATGAAAATAATCGTTGAAAACGTTGGGATGATTAACCTCAAACGATGACTTTAAGCCGGGACTCTTTCGAAGCAGCCTCTCTATCCCAACTGGTATAGGGATAAGATTTGTATCTATCCTTCCCTCTCAAACCCTACTCTAAGTGAGATTTTTAATAGGTATGCTTGTTGTTTGTTGTTGTATTTTAACGCATATGAGTAGGTAGTGATCAGTTTACCGATGGGGGATACCTACTTGGCTACTTCTATCGTTAGGGTCAATATGACGAAAGGGGTTTGACGACAAAAATAGAAACACATCTCTACTGAAAATCCGATGGAGTTGTATACAACAGTAACCGATGCAATCACCTACTACACCGGACTATCGCCGGCGGCATTCTTCACCATATCGGCGATGATGGTGCTGGTCTATAAATTCGTCTCCGGCATGTTCGTAGCTGCAGATGACTACATGGCCGTCAAACGTGAGCAGCAATTCACTCTGCGTGAACCGGTCCAGATCGGAAGCATTACGGAGGACGAATTGAGACCTTACGACGGTTCTGATCCTAACAAACCCTTATTGATGGCGATTAAAGGAAAGATCTATGATGTTTCTCGCTCCAGGTCACAATAATTATCCTTATTAACTAATATTATCAGTTCAGGTTTCATTGGTCAATCAGTTTGATCTAGAATGGATTTAGGGACTTATGAAATTGATAATTTGAGTTTTTTTAATTCATTTTGTGCTTAGAACTGTGATTCTACATCATCTCTATGTTTGATTCATCGAAGAGATCTGTGGATTGAAAAATGAACTGGAAATGGTGTCATTTGATAGTGATTTTGGGAGAAAATGAAAATGTTTTTGCCATAACTATATAATTAGTGTTAAGTTTGGATCTCTTTCACTTAATCTGCTTATATATATGGAAGAGAAAGAAAATAACACAACGTTCAATGCAAGGTCACATCTGGTTCTTTAGCCGAGGTTGAACCATTTGCCGGACGGCTGAGACGCCGTTTGGTAATATCTAGGGTTGGTATGACACGAATTTAACATGTTTCATGTTTAACATTTTTTTGTGTAGTTTAACAGGTCGACAAGTCAAGACTTGTCAAGACTTAAGACACGTTAAGACATGTTAAGATCTATTAAGACCCGTTAAAACTTGTATAATATTTAAAATAAATAATGTAATAAAATAGGTGGGTAAACGACTACATTCTAAAATTTTTAGTTCTCTAACCATAGTTCCTTAACGGGCTTCTTAACACGTTCTTTAACAGGTCTACAAGTCATTTATAGTGTTAACTGTTAACATGTTTCTTAATGAGTCATTTTGTGTTTACGTGTTTTTAAAAGGTCATGTTTGTGTTTGTAAAACCAAACACTAAGTTTTCGTGTCTACCCATTTCGTGTTTCGTGTCTTAACGGGTCGTGTCTGACTCATTATGACAGCCCTAAATTCTGAACCTTAAGTAGTTAAGTGTGGAATTAGTAAGATCTCTGAAAAGTTAAGAGACTTTGAACCAGTAAGTGCTGAACCAGTTAATACTGTTTAGTTGAACATCTGAACGACTATGCAGAGGAGAGATGTCGTCGGAGAGGAGAGCTGGAGATGACCACATTCAGACTTATTCAGACTTATATCCAAATCTGAACCATTCTGATGCCTATTCGATCATTTCTTTTTGTTCATATGTTTGAAACAAACGGTATGAATTTGACCGATTCAAACATTACCACATTCAGACTTATTCAGACCCTATCAAACAGCTCCTGATTAGAGAAAAAAAAGGAGCATGGGAGTATGATAATCCCAAAAATATTATGATCATCTGTTTCATAAAATTTATCTTAAGATTTCATACAATCATACTAACTGATATTTTAAACAAATGTTTCAGGATGTTCTACGGTCCCGGCGGACCATATGCATTATTTGCTGGTCGAGATGCTAGCCGAGCCTTAGCTTTGATGTCATTTGAGCCTTCTGACCTAACCGGGAACATTGATGGTCTTAGTGCGTCCGAGCTTGAAGTCCTGGAAGACTGGGAGGCTAAGTTTGAGGAGAAGTATGTGAAGGTTGGACAGTTGGTTTCAGAAAGAACATCGGTAGTTGAGGATGAGACTAAAGTGGATTAATTAGGATCATATACAAATCTTGATAGTTACATAAAAATTGATGATTTTTAAACTTGTAATAAGCAATATATTTTGTATGGATTTAGGGTTTTATGGGCTAAAACTCATACTTAGTAATCAAGTATTGTATGGATTCATGAATTGTTACTTTCACGCATCTTTCGTCGTACTACGGAGAGTGAATCTTGTAGCAACCGATAAGGCTATTGTTTTTTTAACCTTGAGGTCATAAGTCGGGCGCAGAGTTGCTGGTATCGGTTGGTGCACGATCACGGATGATCTCGTTAGTTGGCACCGATTATGGTTGTGGTGGTGATGGACCTGATGGTGATGGAGGGGTTTGGGTTGTGAGAGGATGGAGAAAAACAATGAAATTAGGTGGAGATTTATATCAAATGTAGGATCACATTAATGTGTTATGTGAGAGATTTAAATGTTGAGATATTCTAACAGTTTGTTCTTTCTTTGTGTTTTTAAATTATGCATAAACACAACATAAATAAATTTATATCTTCTCTTTGTCTATTATCTAATAAATGTTTATTGAGTAATAGTAGAGTTATTTTGTATAGGAATGATTTATTTTTTAAACGAATTTACCAAACTTTCGGACAGAAGATAGGTGGAAATAATGCTAATTTATTATTAGATCATGCATCACGCAATGAGAAAAGTGCACACTTGAAGTGAAAGCTATTTTATTTGGTATGATATTTTAACAAATAATAATAAAATAATTTAATTTTTTTAAGAAATAATTCAGCAGATGAAGAAAAGAGATTACAATTTTTTCAGATGGCAAATCTAATCGTATATGTGACCTCATGCTTTTTCTTCATCAAAATTTCTGTATTCATATTACACAAAATTAACCCATAGTAGTGCTTACTACAAAAGACATTACAACTTAGCGGTATCTTAGTGGTTGGATAAGATTCAAGAACCAAATGATCATGATTTGAATCATACGAGAGGGTTTTCTTAAAGTAATGAGAATCCTCCAGAATAGTGACTTGGTGACAGGGGCGAAGCTTTTATGAGGCAAGAGCTTCTTTTTTTGTCCTTGGTGTTAATTTTTCGGACAAAAGTTATTTTTTAGTTAAAAATAATAGTTTCGTCCCTCTTGTTTCAAAATATTAACATATATTATGGGTCATGTAAATTTCTGCCCCCTTTCAAACCGTCCAAGCTTCGCCACTGCTTGGTGGTGGATATGATCGAATGGTATTGTTGGTGGCACAATAGTACTCCAATAAATTTATCAGTGATCCTAAAATTTATCCGTTAAAAAAAAGTAGAGCTTGAATAGGTGCCCACTAGCTAGGCATTATACGATTTAGGTTTGCACACGTTTTAAAATATGATTATACTATTTATGTAAATTCATTTTAGTGTTTTTTTATTTTTATATTTATTAGAGTAAATTACGGTTTTGGCCCCTATGATTTAAATGTTTTAACTATTTCGGCTCAAAATAAAATCTTCTATCAATTTAGCCCATGTGGTTTAGAAAACTAACGTTTTTGACCCTCAACCATAGTTAGATTTTGGGCTGAAATAAAATCTTCTATCAGTACTGTAAATTAAAAACTTACAACGATGTTAATTTTCAAACGGTGATGAACTTACGCAAACTCTTAAAATAAGATAGTGTTCTAAATGTGTTTACAATGATGTTGAAAAAATTTGAATATTTGGCTTGATCTTGACCGATTATTTTGGCTTATTGTATATTTAGTGGGTTATTTTTTTATTATTTCCCTTATTGCATATTCTAACATGTTTTTTATATTATGCATAAACACAACATAAATTAACTTAAGTCTTTTTTTTGTCTATTTATGTAATAAATGTTTATTTAGTAATAGTAGAATTATTTTGTATAAGAATGACTTATTTTTTAAACGAATTTACCAAACTTTCGGACAGAAGATAGGTGGAAATAATGCTAGTTTATTATTAGATCATGCGTCACCAAATGTGATAACGCACTTGATGTGAACGTTATTTTATTTGGTATGATATTTTAAAAAATAATAATAACATAATTTATTTTTTTTAAGAAATAATTCAGCAGATGAAGAAAAGAGATTACAATTTTTTTTCAGATGGCAAATCTATTCGTGTATGTGACCTCATGCTTTTTCTTCATCAAAATTTCTATATTCAAGAATCAAATAGTAGAGCTTAGAGTAGTACCAAAGGCATTAGAGCCTAGCGTTATTTTGATGGCTGGATTAGACTCAAGAATCAAATAATCATGTGTTCGAATCTCACAAGCATGGGCGTAGCTTTAGTGAGACAAGGGGGGCGACCGCCCCCCTATTTTTTTCGCCAGTAGTGTAAATTTTCGGGCCAAAAGGTTATTTTTAGTTAAAAATGTGGGTTTCGCCCTCTCGTTTAAAAAATTTAACATGTATTTTGAGTCTTGTAAATTTCCGCCCCCTTCTCTAACTCTCAAGCTCCGCCACTGCTCACAAGTAAGTTTTCTTAAAGTAATAAGTTTCATTCAGAACTAATAACTTGATGGTGGATATAATCGGGTGGTATTGCTGGTGACACGATAATACTTCAATGAATCCATCAATGAAAATAAAATTTAGCAGTAAAAAAAGGTAGAGCTTGAGCAGGTGCCCTCTAGTTATGTAAATTTATTTTAATGTTTTTAATTTTTTTATTTATAAGGATGAATATTTATATTTAAACCTTATTTAAAAAACATATGACAAAGAATGGGTATAATACTAGTTCAATACAAAATACAATTGAAAGCAGTGGAAATACATCAATTTATTCAAGACAAACTATTAAATTAGATATATTATTAGTCCGAATTATACAAGAGAATCTTAACATCACAAAAAGCGCAAATGGCATATGAAAAGGTTTTGTGGTTTGTTAAAAGTAAAATAGCAAATTTATTGAGTTTTTTTCCAAATGGGTGTAGTTGTAAAAAATATTTACAAAAAATGTGTAGTTGAAAACTTATTAGAAATATGTTAATAAAATAAATGGGTAACTTCATACAAATGTAACCAACTTTTCATTTTGTTCCAATTAAGTCACTCAAACTTTTTTTCGTCCCAATTAAGTCATTCAAATTATTTTTTTGTTTGAATTCTATGTTTTTAGCATGAATTGTAGGTAATACATGTTGATATAAGTTTGAGTGAATAATTTTTTTTATAAAAATGACTGAATTGAATAAGTAATTATTAATTTTTTTGTTCTTTGTCAGATATTAGTTAAAATTAATAATTACTTATTTAATTCAGTCATTTTTTAAAAAAAAAATTATTCACTCAAACTTATATCAACATGTATTACCTACAGTTCAAGTTAAAAACATTGAATTCAAACAAAAAAGTAGCTTGAATGACCTAATTGGGACAAAAAAAAGTTTGAGTGACTTTAGAACAAAATGAAAAGTTGGTTACATTTCTATGAACTTTTCCCTAAAATAAAAAAGCCAAGATGTAACTTTTTAAAGTTGGTCCTATAGACAGAGTGATTATAGCTATATAGGGTTTATGCCATTGATCTTTTTTTCAATTTATTGAATTAATTAAGTTGGTTTAATATAAAAATATAACAAAGAGTAGTTAATGAAAATTTAAACAATATAATTTTTTAATATTTAAAATAATAAAAGAATAATATTAAACACTATTTTTTTAAAAGTTTGTGGTATTGAAACTTTTATATTTATAATAATTTTAGTTTTTAAAATAAGATGTCATATGTTCGCTTGATGTATTAGAATATGTAAAATAAGATGCAGATGTAATTGTAGATTTATTAAAAGTTGTAGTATGTCGCAATTTTTTACAGTTTGTCAAAAGAATTCAAATAGCAATTTAATCGAAACATGCTATAAAATAAAAGCCATACATAGAAAAATGCAATCTTTTAAATTTAGCTCTATATGACACATTCTCATCCTTAATTTTTCTCATACTAAATAATAACAATAATATTAAATTATATATGTTTACATCAAAGGATTCATATCTTTGCACTACCTTTTTCCTTTTTCTAGAAGTTTTGAATTTAAGTCTCTTTACAAAGTTATTTCAAAATAAACAGAATGTTTTATAAAAATCATAGCCAAATAGACTAAGTTTACCAAATATGTTCATATCATACCAATTACATTACCTAAAAATTAAAAACTGCTTATTAGGAGAGATCATGAGTCACTGCCAAATGCCAATTAATTGTTGGGTTTAATAAAAAAAATAATATTTTCACATAATATATGTGCAATAGAAATTTAATATTTATTAAATTTAATAACAACATTTAATTGTTTCTTATTAATACTTAATTAAATATGGTGCTTAGTCTTAACGATCTCCGGCGATATTATTCCTGGGTGAAACAAAGTTTACTGTTTATATATCAAAATTCGATTCTTTTTTCAAGAAAAACGAACCTTCATCCATGGCGACGGTAAATTATTCTTCTTTTTATAATTGACAGAATATGGGGTGTGTAAATGCTTCTTCTTTAACATTAAATTAACCAAATTTAACATATTTGGTGTTGCAGATGTTTCAATTTACTCGCAATAGCTAGTTTTTTTGTTGTTATTGCACATTTGCTATAGCTGCTACTGCATGGAAGAAAACAAACCCAAAACTGTCCTCCAAGCTATGATTCTTCACTCTCTGGGTTTTGATTTCATGTAAGTTCTTCAAATCTATCATCGATCACACGGGTTTCCCGTGATTGTGCGTTGATTAGCGATTTCGCCTGTTTCTGCTAGTCTAGATGTTTGAAATCAGCATCATGCAGCTTCGATTATAGTAATTCGTTTACGATTCACAAAAAAATTGATGTTTTTTTGTTTGATTTTAACCTTTTGTGTCGTTTAACAAAAGGGTTTGATAGTTTGGTACTTTTGTGTGTTAGGAGTGTGATTTGTGAGACTGATTATTGGATAATTAGGGGTTTGATAGTTTGATTGTTAGTGTTGGGAGTTTTATTTGTGAGATTGATTAGTGGATAATTAGGGGTGGATTTGATAGTTCAGTACTTTGGTTGTTTGATCATTTGTGTTTAGAGTTTAATTTGTGAGATTGATTAGTGGTTAATTGGGGTTTGGTGTATGGGGACTCAAACAATGGGATCGAATGGTGAGGTACAAAAATCGATGTTCGATGGATTATCAAGGCAAGGATCTTTGTATAACCTAACACTGGATGAAGTTCAACAGCAATTAGGGGATTTAGGGAAACCATTTAGTAGTATGAATCTTGATGAGCTTCTCACGGCTGTTAATACTGCTGAAGCTAATCAAGGAATGAGCGGTATCAACCCTAATTATACTGAACTCACCAAAATTGATTCGGGTGTGACGAGGAAGACGGTTGATGAAGTATGGCAAGATATACAACAAGGTGAAAAAAAGAAAAAGAATGCTAGTAGTGATGATGATGATGAGGATGATGATGATGATGAAAATAGAAAGGGTGGTAGTTTTACGAACTGTGATAGGAAGAGACAAACAACTCTTGGTGAGATGACACTTGAAGATTTCTTGGTGAAAACCGGGATCATTGCAGAATCTTCTCCCGGGAAGAAAAGCCAAGAACAGAATCTTAAACAACAAGAAAGTAAACAGTGGTTAAATTATCAAAATCCTACAATTCAGCAGCAAAATGTGATTATGGCAGGGTGTTATCAAGTTCAACAACCGTTTTCGGTCACTGGTAACCCTTTAATGGATGTGGGTTATGTTTCTCCTGCCTCTTTAATGGGTGGTTTGTCAGACAGACAGATGTCTGGAAAAAAGAGATTTGCTTCTGGAGATGTGATGGAGAAGACGGTTGAAAGAAGGCAAAAAAGAATGATAAAGAATAGGGAGTCTGCTGCACGCTCACGAGCAAGAAAACAGGTATGTATAGTTTTCTAATGCTGTTAGCAATTCAGTTGATGTGTGTGTGTGTGTGTGTTTGGTTGTGTAAATATGTGATGAGAGAGTGGTATATGGTTGAACAGGCTTATACTCATGAACTAGAGAACAAAGTTTCGCGTTTGGAAGAGGAAAACGAAAGACTTAGAAGGGAGAAGGTATTTCTGTTTCTTAAAATTCTTTGTTTATGGTGTTGGTGATGTTGGAAAATGAATTCAAGTTGATATTCATGGCAAACTAAGAGATTTTTGAAACTAAAACTTTTTTGCCCATCACATATATGAAATAATTAAGTTCGTTGTATTTTGTAGAATAGGAGGTATGTTATCTCCTTTGTTTCTTTGATAGTCTAAATAGTGAAAGATGTAAACTAAAAATTAATGCAAAATGAAAATCGCAATTCGCAAGTTACATTATTCTTCCAATATAGAGGAAGATGAACACCACACAAGTATGAAATGACCCAACACATTCTTTCTCAATGGTAGTTAGTTAGCTAGTTAATTGCTTATGCTTCAAGTTGGATCTTTCACAAGTTACATTATTCTTGCACCATGGTGTCTTTCTCATGTTGGTCAAACACTTGAACAAGGTCAAATGTTCAACTTATTACAAAAATAGGTGTTTTCTTGTATATAGTAGTGTGGGAGCTACAAAATGGATGGGTAAATTTATATTTTTTATACATCAAGCATTTATACAGTTTAAAGACAAGGCCAAAGCATTACATCATTTTTAGGGGACGAATTGCAAATGGTCTTACCAAAAGCTACCATATCTCCTAAATGATTTTACCATATCTTCCTTGGTTAAGATCATTGTTTATCTTATTTAGAATATGAGCTTTTTTCTTTTTCCTTTCCGTTCATACTTGTAAAAGTTCTTGGTCAATAGACGATAACTGTTATGGGCCTTTTCCTTTCAATCATATATTTATGAGGCAACACATTCGCTTTTTTTTTTCTTTTTTTTCTCTCTCTGTTATATTTGGTTAATAAACAAAACTTTGTTCTATATTTTTCAACCAACATATTTAAACAACTCTTTTCTTGCAATTTTTATGATAGATCTGCCTGTATATTTGATGCCACTCATTTGTTGAAACCTCTTTAAAGGTGTAGACACTATATGAAAAAAGGTATCTTTTATCACCACAGAATTTTACAGATGCTGATGTTTTGCGAAAGCATGGAGAAGTTAATATATAGCATTACGATTTCTTAATCATGTTCTATTTTATTCAAAATTCAATTTATCTATCAATAATATAGACTATTTGCTAATTTTTGTCTCTTGCTCATGATACGCGTTTGAACTTGAGTGTATACTTCCCACCCTTATACACTCGAAACAATTGAGCATTCATGTTTTATAAGAATACGATGATAAAAAAAAATAGGCTGATTATTTGTACATTCATGCTACTTTTATTATTCATATCTTGATGGTCCTATGCCAGTCCCCTTTAGCTTTAGTGATTCCCATATAGTTGTATTTCATTTTGTTTGAATTTCAATGCTCCTTACATGGATCAGTGTGATCATCAAATTTCACGAGTTGTAAGTTAAGTTATTCATTTGATGATCAAAATTCAAAAATATACACATTTTTGCTGGATGTTCATGTTAGTACTAAATTTCCAATCATATATACTGCAATATCTGATTTTCTGTTTCATGGTTTTTTTTGGTTATTAACCGTACAAAAAAAAAAAGCGAAAAAAGAAGAAACGTGATTTTAGACCGTAAACGGTCAATTGCAGCACCGCAGGACCGCCGGAGAACCACCGCAGCACCGTAGCACCACCGGCCGGCCGACACCAAAACCGGGTACCCTCCTTTCTCTTCTTCTCTGTCTCTGTCCTCTCCATCTCTATCTCCCTTCTTCCTCTTCTTCCCCTACTGTCTTAGCCCAGCGGCCGGCCGGTCGGAAACCCACCAAATCACCAAACGAACTCACAAAACAGCCACCAAACCACCTCACGATCGGCCAATAGCAAACTGACCACGTAACCGGAAACCCTAAAGCGCTCTCTGTCTATCCCCCACCGCTGCAGCGCTACCTCTCCTCCCTCTCTCTTTCTGTCTACCTCTATCTCGCTCACTCTCCACCTATCTTACTCGCCGGCCGGAAACAAACAACCAGGTACAGGTACAACGGGTTAGTTTTTTTTTGGGTTTTCTTGTCTGTTTCTCGTTTTCGCAGCAGGTATAGGGGAACAACGCAGCTCCGGTAAACACAACCGCGGATTGCTCCTTTTCTTGCTGGATTTTCATTACGATAACTGTGGATTAAAGTCTTACTTTTGTTGGGTTTTTGTCATTGGGTGCATTACTTTTCTGGGAAATCCATTTTGTTGGTGGATTGTGTGTGACGTGGTATTACTACCTGCTGATCATTGTGTGAACTTATACTCGTATATGTTTTCTTTTTGTCCATAGATCTCGTGCCTTTGATTCTGGTGTGTCTGATCTTACATTATAGATAGTAGACTACAATATGCTTCCTTAAGATCGTGTCCGGGGAGAGGAGGTGTGGGTAGGGGGTAAATGGGGGCTATATTTTACGGGTAGGGTCATGGAACATAGGAACGCTGACCGGCAAGCTGTTGGAGTTGGTGGATGCATTACGAAGACGCAGAGTACAAGTAGCTTGCCTTCAAGAGACACGGTGGAAAGGGAAACGAGGAGGAGAGTACAATGGGTACAAGCTATGGCACTCAGGTGCAGATGGGGCAAAGAATGGAGTGGGGTTTTTGGTTGCTAAAGAACTTCAACACACGGTGGTGGAGGTGAAAAGGTACAATGATGTTATCATGGTGATAAGAATGGTGCTAGGTGAGGAAGTGGTAGTAGTGGTGAGCGCCTACGCACCACACGTCGGGCTAGGGGAGAATGAGAAGAGAGAGTTTTGGGATTGTATGGACGAAGTCATGAGAAACATACCAAATGAGGAGAAAGTATGTATTGGAGGCGACTTCAATGGTCATATTAGAAAGGAGAATGAAGGTTTTTCATCGATACATGGACGTTTCGGTTTTGGGTCTAGAAATGACAGTGGTGGCAGCCTACTGAACTTTGCAATGGCTCATGATCTTGGAATCGTAAATTCCTTCTTTAAGAAAAAGGATTCACAACTGATCACGTTCAGTAGTGGAGGACGGGATACACAGATTGATTACCTCTTGATGCGACGACGTGAGCGTAGCATGTGGTTGGATTGCAAAGTCTTCCCGGGGGAGACAACGGCATCACAACACAAGCTTTTAGTCACAGATATCGCCATGAGAAAGAAGCTGACGGGCAGGACAAAGGTAAAACCCAGGATTAGATGGGGCAGTCTAAAAGGAGATAAGATACAGGACTTTAGGGGCAAGGTTATAGCTGGAAGGGACAGTGTACAGTACGAAGACGCAAACGCCATGTGGGAGGCAATGGCTGACAATGTGAAAATAGTGGCAAGAGAGACGCTGGGGATGACAACCAGAAGTTTAGGCGGCCAGAGGGAGTCATGGTGGTGGAACGATGAAGTGCAACAAAATGTTAGAGCAAAACAGGAGAGATTTAGGGAGCTGGTCACATGCACGGAGGACGCGCAAAAGGAAAGCTTAAGGACCAAATACAAGGAGGCTAAACGTGAGGCAAGGAAGGTAGTGCCTGAAGCCAAAAACAAAGCGTACACGGAGATGTATAAGCTCCTCGAAACTAAATAAAGAGAGCATCACATGTTTAAGATTGCCAAAGCAAGGGAGCGGAGGAGGCAAGACATAGGAGTATTGAAATTCATAAAGAGTGACGACGTTCGAGTCATGGTTAAGGAGAATGACATAAGGAAAAGGTGGGAAAACTATTTTAGTGAATTATTCAACAACAACAATGACACGGAAGAAATCGACAACTATACGAGCAGAGGAGAAGTAAAGAACAACTGCGATTGTCGACGCATTACCTGGGATGAGGTGCGGAGAGCCCTTAAGAGGATGGGAAGGGCGAAAGCGGTGGGACCGGATGATATCCCTATAGAAGCATGGAAGTGTCTAGAAGACGAAGGAGTTACTTGTTTGACATCGTTGTTCAACAAGATACTCAAAACCGGTAAGATGCCAGACCAGTGGAGAAGCAGCGTTTTAGTTCCTCTATATAAGAAGAAGGGAGATGCTCAGAGTTGTGAAAATTATAGGGGAATTAAACTTTTGAGTCATACCATGAAACTTTGGGAAAGAGTGATCGAAACAAGATTGAGGAGAGACCCAAGTAACTGAGAACCAATTTGGATTCATGCGAGCGAGATCGACCACAGAAGCAATACATGTTTTGATGAGGCTCATGGAAAAATATAGAGAGAAAAAAAGAGATTTACATATGGTGTTCATTGACCTAGAGAAGGTATACGATAGCGTACCGCGTCAGCTAATCTGGGACACCCTACAGCGTAGAGATATCCCTTGGAGATATATAGAGATGATAAGGGATACATATGAAGGTGCTAAAACAAGAGTTAGATATCAAGTGGGTGATACAGACTTCTTCCATGTAGAGGTGGGACTACACCAAGGCTCGGCACTGAGCTCGTTCCTTTTTGCATTTATCTTAGATGAGCTGTCAAAGTCTATTCAGGAAGACATTCCATGGTGTATGTTGTTTGCGGATGATATTGTGCTGGTGGCAGAGACAAAGGAGGACATAAATACGAGGTTAGAAGAATGACAATTGGCCTTGGAGAGTAAAGGACTATGCATCGGTAGGTCCAAAACGGAGTATCTTTGTTGTAACTTCAGTGGGACCAACGATGAGGAAGAGGAGGAGCATCGTGTGAATATTAGAGGGCAAGAGGTGCCACAGACAACAAAGTTTAAATACCTAGGATCTTTCATCCAGAGTGATGGAGACACTGATTGCGACGTCGCTCATCATGTGCAGGCTGGCTGGAACAAGTGGAGAGCAGCTACAAGCATATTATGTGACAAGAGGTTCCCAGACAAACTAAAGGGTAATTTCTATAGAGTAGCAGTTAGACCGGCCATGACTTATGGAAGTGATTGTTGGCCGATCAAAAAGATTCAAGAGAGGAAGCTAGAAACAGCAGAGATGAGGATGCTAAGATGGATGTGTGGGCACACAATACTTGACCGAATAAGAAACGAAACCATCAGGGGAAGACTGGGGGTGGCGTGCATCTCAAACAAAGTAAGGGAAGGAAGATTGAGATGGTTCGGCCATGTGAGGAGAAGAGGCATGTTGGCTCCTGTTCGAAGCGTAGAGCACTTAATTGTGGACGGGAGGAGGTGCAGGGGCGACCTAGGTTGACATAGGATGAGCAGATTCGTTAGGTTTATTAGCATTACACCTCTCGGAGGACATGATCAGTGAAAGAATTTCCTGGAGACCTATAATAAGGGTTAGGGATTATTAGGTACTTAGTATACAGGTTAGAAGCCATAGTTTTTTTAGGAATGCCTGATTGTCATGTTGGTATGTGTGATTTATGTCTTTTATGCAGGTTGCAAGGGTGAATGTGGTAGTTTGTATGTGCCTATGGTTTGTTGCTTTTTTTAGGTGCTTTCGTTAGTATGCTATGTTGATTTATTGCTTTACTGCCTTTAGTGCTTCACTACTTATACATGTGCCTATGTGTATTCGTTTTGCCTTTGTTCTTGTGGTGTGTTTGATGAAAAAAAAATGGAAATAATAGTAATAGTAATAGTAATAGTAATAGTAATAGTAATAGTAATAGTAATATATATATATTACTATATCTAAAAAAAAGTTTTTCATAAGCCGGGGGTCTCGTCTGAAGCAGCCTCTCTACCCTTCTGGGGGTAGGGGTAAGGTTTGTGTTCATCTTTCCCTCCCCAGACCCTACTTTTAAGTGGGATTTCACTGGGTATGTTTGTTTGTTTTATTTACTGCAATCTTTATCTGGACAGACTGCAGCTTTTTTATTACTAGTTTTTTTATTATTTTTTTTCTTTTTATTTATTTATTTTTTTGGAATTTATTCTTGGTGCTTGTATATGCCTTCTTATTATGTAATTAAAATCCTCTTCAACATCGTTGACTTCTACTAAAGGTGGAAATTTTAACTTTTTTGAATTTAAAAAAGAGATTTTTACCAAGTATGTTGTGTTGTGTTGTTGAACTTAAAAGGAAGCAGGTCCAACAGGTCAAAAGTTGTAGTTTGCAGTTTGTTGACTCCTAAAACCTCAAAAGTACTTTGTTCAAAAAATTATGCTATCACTGAAATAACATGATCTTTGTAATCATAATTAACAAACCGGCAGATGTAAAACTTTTGGGACACAAAAATACCCATTTTGTTCCGACCCGTTACCAAACCCACTTGAACATTGGTCTTGCCACCAAGCATTGCTGCATTTGTGACCAAGATAGTATGTATTTGCAGGAAGTGGAGAAGACCATACCATGGATCCCACCCCCAAAACCAAAGTATCAGCTCCGAAGAACATCTTCCGCTTCTTTCTGACAGTTAATTAATCTGGTCAACGTTTGTGGAGCTTCAGAACAACAGTTAATGGATTTTAAATCTTTTTCAGACATTGCTATGGATGCTCAACGCCTTGTGTTTTTGCTACTTTTTGGTTCCAGTTTTTGTAATACCTATGTAATGGATTGTTTGAAGCAGTTTGTTGCTTAATGTTTGTCCAAGAATGGTGTTATGTACATTTGATTGTGTAATTGTTTACTAACTCAACTTCAAATGTTCATTCTTGGTTTCCTTGATTCAGTGATTCTGTGATTGTATGCGGTACATGGTTCAACAAGCTAGCCGATGTTCATGGGTCAAATGGTCAATCATGGTTTATGAAGCCAACCAAGGTTCATGGGCCAATCATGGATCATCAAGCCAACTGAATTTCAAGAACTAACCGAATTAATTTTCTTTTCTTTTCTTTTCTTTTCTTTTTTTCTATTCATTTATACCCCTCTGAAAACAAGTTGAACCAGTCACTAGGTATCTAGTTACCACAAAACAAAATGTAGATCATAATCAAAAAATTCCATTCCATACACATACAATGGTCCAGATTAACATCATCAAACAGAACAAAAATAAAATAAAACAGAAGACCCGAAAACAAAACAAACAAACTTATCCAGTATATTCCTACTATTCAGTAGGGTACAGGGAAGTTAATCAAAGTTATCGGGCTCAAAGCCCGAAAACAACAAAGAAGCTAAAGAAATAATCTGTACTGAATATGTTTGCTCACATATGGCAATTTTCTTCTATTAGTGGAATTTACAGCTGAATTGTATTTGATCTATAAAAGGCTTCTGCATTCGTTTTCCATGAAGACACCCAAAAATGCCACTGCAAACACAAAAGATACACTGCATAATGTATGATTTTTTTAAACTTTAATAAACATCAATAATATCATTAATATTACAATAGCACAAAGTTTAGGTGGTGACAAGCATTAAAAATACACTTTCTGCCATTTTTGACCCATTTCTCGACATCGAAGGTGTTTAGTTTGACACATCTATCCCGTTTGAGATAAAAACAAAACCCAAATCGACCCATCTCATATGTAAATGAGTCAAATTGCCAGCTGAAAACCGAGAAAACAGTTAAAAATTATAATGATTACCTCTATACTTGATGAATAGTTTTGGTTTCATGAGGGATTATTTCTTCATCACGCTTCTCGGTTTCAAAAACAAAGGGAGATGGTTGAATATCATACTCTAAAGTTCCCTCCTTGCTTTTTGAGTTTCCCTCCAATTCATCATAATGCAAATTTTGCAGAATTTCAGGAAGTGAAATCCCATTTGATTCTGGAAACTTATTTCCCATATCAATATCAATTTTTTCCTTCGAAGTAAGTACATGATCCATATCTATTGCCTCTGTTACCATGTTTTCATCTTCACACGCAAATGCCCGAAAATCATTCAATGAAGGGGGGATTTTTGATAGAAAGACTTCTGCAAGATTCCTTCTTATTCCCTTGTGATATGGATTCTCCTTCTTATCATATCGATATCGGAAATTTTCATATGTTGTCTGTATTAGAGCAAACTTTTGTCAATATGAAGATACACAGATAAGGGTGTGTTTAATACAAATCCAAGTGATTGAATCATGGTGAAAATATATATAGTAAAAATGTTATTTTTTTTTCAATTATTGTATCAAAACTTGTATGTTAAGTGACAACTAGTTATAAAGGAAAAGGGGAATTGTATATATCCCCTCTAAACTTGCTAAATTCCATATTATCCCATAACTCAAGGTTTCAAGGCATAAAATACTCTTCAAGCATGATTTGGAAAAATATGCAATTTTACAAGTTTAGATAAGAGGATTTGCGATTGCCTTGAAAGAAAAAGGGCAAGCTTCGATCAGGGTTTGTTCCTCGACAGCTAAAGATGGCAAAACGAACTGATCGAGCTGGTAAGATGTCATTCTAGTTAAAATTTTTGTATGGATTGAAACAATCATGTAGGGTTGGGTCAAGCCAAAACATTCTTCGTAATTTCAAATATTTTAAAAATTATTAGTGTTTCCAATATGAGTACAGAGTTATATAATTGCAGAGTAATATATATTTTGAAAATAATTTCTTAAGAGGTTTTATGAGTTAAAATAAACTTCAGGTGTTTGGCATGTTCAGCCCATTTCAAAGGTTTCCTTTTTAAGTTGACTTTTTTGAAATCTGACAAACGTTTTGACCAATTTCATGTGTTCCTTTTCAAGAAACTCTTTTATTTGACATATTTAGAGATACAACATATGAACATAACCTATTCAGCCCATTTAAAAAAGTAAATAGATCAAAGTTCCCTCCTCAACAGGTCACAAAGTACACACACATTGGGCCATACACACACACACATATATAATATCATAATAATAAATAATTAGATGTATGTGTCATATATGAGCTGGAGGTACCGCTCGATACAAAATTTATACGATCACCTGGTTTGTGCAAATGAGATACAAGTGGAAAACCGTAAGCCCGCCCACAAACCAAACAGTGATAAAGCAGTATACGATGAGGACATCCGACACAATGTCTTTTTGCATAGCCTTCAAAACGACTTCCTTGTTTTGAGCAATGTGTACCCACGAAAAGCCAAACACGAATAAGCACAAGATTGTTGATGTAGATATAAACATGTAGAAAAACCGATAGTTACGCTGCAATAACAACATTATGTCATATATGATTATTTAATTACACGAAATCACAAAATTATATTATTTTTCAATAGTATTTGAACTTTTTGAATGAAACTATAAAAGGATAAAGGTTGTTTAATGTATTAGACATATAATTATATACTTTGGTTAACTTTTGACCCATTATCCTTTTAGCTAAAAGCAGAACCACCCAGATTGACCCATTTGTAAGTATGTGGGTCAAAGCTGCCCCTCAAAGTTGCCAAAACTCTTTTCAAGTAATCAGTGCATTAAGCATGATCAGAGAAACTAAATTACTAGAATATCAATAATGTAACTTTTTAAAACAAACTTTAGGATTAATTTTATGACTGCAGGAACCAGCTTTCATTTTAGCTAAACTTTTTGTGTTACCCATCTGGCCTGTTAATTATTACATTATTTACACATAAGAAGAATATATTCATTCATTAGAATTCAATCAACTTACTAGTCCAATGCATTGACCGACCCATGGACAATGATGGTCAAACTTTTGTACACAGTTGTTGCAGATGGAGCAATGTGATGCACGAGGTGCACGATAAAGCATACATGTGTCACAATATTTGACGTTGACTGTTTGACCATTCACAATCACTTCTTTGGTTTTTGGTAATCTCAAATGAGGAGTTCTATCATTGATCCACTCCATTGAAGGTGTGTTCATATCAAATGCTTCCTCAGATTCGGGTGGTTTTGTGTTTCGTGGGATTATACCCGGATCTCGACTTGCTGTTAGTAAAAGAAACAATATATCCTGTGGGCCCACACAAAAAAAAAAAAAAAAAAACTCAGATGTTATTGTTCTTAGATTCAAACATTTCTGAAATGTAATTTTTACTGTGATACTATTGAGATACAGCTTATAGTTATGTGCTTATAATGAAGATCCAAGTGTTTAACATACTAATGGAAATATATAAATATTACTCAAAATAAAGTTGTTTTAACGCCCTATTTGTGGTGAACACGTATAATGTATATATGTGTGACCCTCAAGGGGCCAAAGTAAAATTGCACTAATTTTAACGTTATTTTACTTATTTTGTAAAAATAACGTTAAAAGTGTTGGGATGACTAACTTCAAACAACAACTTTGAGCCGGGGACTCCTTCGAAGCAGCCTCTCTATCCCAATTGGGATAGGGGTAAGGTTTGTGTCCATCCTTCCCCACCAGACCCTACTGAACAGTGGGAATATACTGGGTATGTTTGATTGTTTGTTTGTACTCAAAATAAAGTTGTTTATATATTTTTGTACAAGACCAAAAGGAATTTCACTACTCTTTTGCAGATGTAGATGTGTTATTTGCCCTATATCATTAAATCTATTTGATGAGATAACTGGTTGTTTGGGTGTTTGGCAATTCTGATTATTCATCTAACTAAAAAGGCATAAGGCTTTCTTTTATAACTATAAATTTTGAAATATGACCATTTATTTTCTCCTGATATAATAATGTTTTATGAACTTGTTAATACCTTATAAAAATAGTTATCATCAATGATTTCAATACTGCTCCTTTTCATATTATTAACAAGAAATGTAGTGAAAAATATTTTAAAACAAGGTAAAATGAAGGTCATTGTGATCCTATAATCAATTTCATATAAACACCATGCATTTTGAGAATTAAGTTAGAACAAAATCAAGATTTTGCTTACCAAACAAGCAAGAAGTGCTGCCACAAGCAGCACAAAGTACCAGTAATTAGTATTTCTGTCATCTTTTTTGTTCACATTGATGGTGTGATTAACTTTAACACAAAAGGCTAAAGCAGGACCTCCAATTAGGATTATGGTAAAAATCAATGAAGACACATCAGGACCGAATATCAATCGTCCCGCACAAAAGAATCTCTGAAATCATCATAAACAAATGACTAGTTAAGTTTCAAATCATACAAAATAGACTGTAATTTATATTTTCAACTATCATGTACAAGATCCATTAATGAATCTTGAATCAAATCAAATGAGTTTCAAGATTGTAATTTGATATATTTTGTGCAAAATAAGCATATAGATATTACTCTATACAACACTTTTTGAAATTTTGCATGATATTATCAAATTATCTTGAAAAGTAAGGGCCTTATATAAAATTTGAACTTCAAATTGTTTTTGAAAAAGATGCACACTTTTCTTGTATAGCTTTAATAAAACTTTGTTTTATGCAAACATGCTTTAGGAACACTTGATCTAAACAGCATCTTTCAAATCATACATGATGATAATCATACTATCAAATTTTAAGTCGAAATTTCCTTTAAAAAAAGATGCACACTTTTGTTGTACAGCTTCTGTAATTACTTCAGTTTAGGTAAACAAGATTCATTTATAATTGACTTATACAACATTTCTTGAAATCATAAATGGTATGATCAAGTTATTTTGAAAATCAAGTGTTTGTATAAAATTTTATGTTGAAATACTTTCTTAAAAAGAATATAAGAAAATTTGAACTTTAGTGAACATTGTTTAGGAACACTTAATCTCAAGAAAACAAACAGGGTACATGATGATTAAATTAAAAACACAGTTATACTCCTTAATTTCTCTATCAATTATTGAATTTGGTCATTAAATCTGCAAGACATATATGCCTGATTGGTTGATTATGATATAATTCATAAAAAAACATGCCCATATTTTCACTTTTTACAACTTATAGCTCAAATAAAAAGATTTTGTCAATTACCCTTTTGCAATCACATCATTTCATTCAAATGAGATCAAATTCACCAAAAATAAATAAATAAATAAATATATAAATAAAAAACTTACATTGCTTCCTTTCCAGACTTGATACAATCTTTTAGGCTTTTGTTCCCTTTCTGCCATCAATGTTTCAGAACAGATATTTAGATTTTTACAGTCTGTGAAAACTTGTGAAATCTTGGCTTATTGTTGTGATCAACACAAAACCCATGTAGGCAGTTGATGGATGCAATTGATATAAAGATTTGAAGTTGAATGAAATGTGAAATTGGAAGAAATTATTGATGATCGGAGATACCCAGAAATTAGCTGCTGTTATGCTTTTGATTTTACAGCTATTCCAACACCTTCATTCTCTCTCTGGCCAACGAAAGCTGATTCGGCGGATGTTTCAACTTTGTAGCGACATTTTCGCTTGTTGCCGCTATTAAAATTTTAATATTTTTTTATTTAATCAATTGCATTTTTAAATGTTGTAAAAAAAATAAACATATGATTAAAAAACAAATAAAATTTAAAATTGATTTTTATATGATTTCAGTCAAATTGATTATAAATAAAATGAAAATTTCTTGTAACAGAAATTACATGTAAATTTATTAAGGCTGACAAAACGGGTTTTGACGAGTTTAACAGGTTTTAAACAACGTGATTAATGCAACTATAAAACATGAAAACGACTTATTTAACAATTGGTTTTGTGATTTAAACATAAAAGTTCTATATTTTATGTAACAAAAAAGAAAAATGATGAATTTTAGCCTTTCAATTTTTATTATTTTTAAAAAAGTATAAAATCACAAAGTAAATTTTTTAGTAAACAGGTTTAATCATGTTTTAACAGTTACTTATTTGACGACCCTAAAATTTATGATATGAAATAAAATTAAAAATATTGTCATTTTGCTCAAAGGAGGTATTTTCCTTTCATGAATTATGGTGGGAACCTCCTACAAGTATGTCATTTTTAATAAAAATAATAGTTATTATTCATGTATTATGATAATAATTAATACGATCTTAAATACATAAACTTGGATAAAAAAACACAACTATCAATCCATTGTATAATCCAATATACAAGTTACTGGTATATAAAAAAGAACCAAAATTTTCTAATCATGATATGTCAGTTTGTTTATTTATCAATCTTCTAGTTTGCAAATGCAAGAAACTTTCAAACTATTACTTTTATTATAGTTTATTTTATTTGGCTCGAATCTTTTAGGATAGATACTTGAATGCGTTTTAAGAATGGCTAATGATCATGTAGCTCTAAGATATCTTTGAATGTGAAGAATACATGTCATATGTGTGTTGTTGTATATATTGATTTTTTTTTTTGAACTTCTGAATTTATAACATCTAGTATTTGTAACTAAAGTTAGTTATTTAATTAATTTATCAACATGTTTTCTAATATTCTTTTTCCAAAATTAAATACTAAAAAGTTAATGTTGAATTTAATAGAAGTAAGAGACAGAAAAATAAATTTGAAAAGACATCAAAAATTGACATGTGTTATCTCATATATTTATTTATTAGTATAAACTAGGTAAAATCCCGTGTATTACACGGGTTGAAAACTGAAATGTTATATACTTTGTAAGAAAACTTGTTTTTAAAAAAAATATTTTTACAGAACTTTTATTTTTCCTAAAACTACAAATTTAAAATAATTCTTTGTTTAAAAAAATCATTTTTAGAAAAATTTCATATTTTGTAAACTTTATTTAAGTGTGCTTTTTAATAAAAAAAGATTTCATTTTTTATTTGTTAGAACTATGTTTTAATATGAAAAAAGGTATATAAAGTCATTAGATTTAAAATTGTTTAATAAATTAAAGAATATAATTATAATTATTATTTAATATGACAGAGAATGATTGTAAAGATTTAAAAATGACATGTAGCAATTATAGCCTACTAACTTAACATGTGGCAAAATATTTACTTTTTTATTAGAGAGTATAGATTAGTATAAAATAGATCAAAAACATGTATTACACAAGTTAAATTATAAAAATAATATGATTAATAATTCCTTATATACTTGTTACTATAATGAAAAGTGTGTTTAAGTTAAAAGTTCTAGTTAGGAGAAATAAAAGTAAGATTTTATCATAGAAATAATAAACATATTAATTGAGATATTATTATAAAAATTAAATGAAAAAAAAGCAATTGTAAAAAATAAACAAGGAAACAATAAATTAGATCGATACATAATATGATACCAAGTGCCTGTTTGGGATTCCATTTCAGAATGACTTATTGACTTATTAGCTTTTTCAAAAAGTCAATAAGTCAATAAGTTGTTTGTCAAACCTAAAAGGACTTTTCAAAATGACTTTTTGTAAAAGGGTAATAAGTTGTTTTTCAAAAGCTAAAAATTCTGGCTTTTCAGAATGACTTATGACTTATTGACATAAAATTACAAATGTTACCCTCGCTTTTTACCCTTTACTCAATTTATCACACACACCATTTTCGCAACCTACCACCGTTATCCATAACCATAAAATGAGTGTCAAAATAATAGTCTTTTTCGGTCATTTTGAAAAAGTCCTTTTAAAAAGCTAATCCAAACACATTTTCAAAAACTTCATTTCGAAAAGTCATAAGTTAATAAGCACTTTTGACAAAAAGTCCTTTTGAAGTTAAATAAGCAATCCCAAACAAGGCCCAAGTATCTCCCAATATTTGCATTCATTATAATTAAGATTAAGATGTTAAAACTTAAATACTTAAATTATTTTAACTAAGTTTAACAATTAAAGTCAAGTGTTATCCAAGTTAAATATTTTTTTTTGGAACGGCAATTTGGATCACTGACGGATCATAGACCCACCCGATCATATTCACACCCAATAGGAGGAAACCAACCATAGGTGAGAGAAAACCCCCTAGCCCAGCATGGAACCCCTATTTTGTCCATGTCAGGACTTGAACACGTGACCTCCCCAATATTGAAGTCACATGGTACCTTCCCTCAACCACTTGAGCTAAGGATCATTGGTCGAAGTTAAATATATATAAGAGTAATTTTATTAAACTAATAAATGTGTATATTTAGGAGACATTTGTCAATTTTTGAACACCTAAGTATCATTGGTCGAAGTTAAATATATATAAGAGTAATTTTATTAAACTAATAAATGTGTATATTTAGAAGATATTTGTCAATTTTTGAACACCTAAAATTCCTCATTATTTCGTCAATTAGTTTACTCAAAACAAATTTTTATACAAAGCTTTTTTTACCCCAAACAAATACCTCTTTTGTTTCTTATTTAATGCTATCAATAGGCCAAACAGAGACCCTAATTTATATAAGGACTTGTTAGGGAGACGTCAGGTTGGTTCAAGATACACCATCTATACAACTCGTATTGACCTATACGGATCGTATTAATATTTTATTTTGACAAAAACTGGCACATCATATCACAGTTCTGACACGCCCATATGACCCGTATTGAAACTTGACATTAATTGTTTTAGCTTTTTTTTCTCTGCAATTGATTTAGCTTTTTATTTCTATACAATTGATTTGATGCCTACCCAATCTAGCTTTTGATTTGACTCTTCTGTAAATTAGTGCTTTTATACAATTTACAATCCAAATAACCTGCCCCAATAAAAAACATATGTTAGGCATCATGAGAAATTTTCTGCGAAAAACCTGCTACGAAAGTCAAATCCAAACTTGCTACAAAAGTAAAAAATTACCTCATAATATGTTGGTGCTGTCTTATCCCATAAAATTGTTTCGTTTGATTTTGGCCCTATACGATCCGTATAGCGTCATATGGCTCGTATGTAGTTTCAACCGTCAGACATTAACCTAACAAAGTCTGACAAAATCTGACACTCATACGACCCGTATAGGGTCATACGACCCGTATGAGCCTAGGTGGTGTTAACTGATCCATAAAGGGTGTCCAAATAACCTGCCCCTTTATATATTCAGTAATTCCTCGCTTGCGTAATTTTCCGTATAAAAGATTCACTCGTCAGCAATTGTATATACACTCAAGAATTTCATTTTTTTAGTATTTATTTCAATAATACATGGGTTTCTATGCTAGTATTCACACACACACATGTGTGTGTATGATTAGAATCAAATAATAAATCTCCTTAATTGTGATAACTTAAAGAACTACGCCAAAATCAACCCAAATTTGTAGTTTCGTATTCCATCGTCTTTATTATACATGTAAACGCTTATCCTTCTTTATGTATTTGACTATTTGTACAAATTTTTTTCGTTTAAAATTTTAAACCAGTGTAACTTATAATCATATTAAATATATTTACAGTGTAACGTAAACTTAAACTTCTTTTAAATCTTAAACGCTTGTGAATTAGCACACATAAATAAAAGAAAATAGTTTTATACATGTATATGAAAGGAGTACGAAAGCTATGAAAACTAGAAACATTTTAAATGGAGTGTGATTTTGGAATTTATTATAAAGAATTGTAATATGTAACGACTTTATCTAACATATTATCATTCTTTTGAGCTAGTTTTGTTATTTTGACAATGATTGCCTTTTGAATTATGATATTTGAAATGAATTATACCGTAAAACCAAACCGTGAAATCATCAATACTGGTTGGTTTGGTTTACCAACTTACGTGCTCAGTTTGTTTTGTCAATTTTGAAAATTGCATTTAGTGGTCTGATTCATAAACTTTTGTAAAACCGATCAAACCTCAATGCGAACATCCCTAGCTATAGGAGCACCATAATTATTTTATCTATTTTGTGTACAATATTGCCTCCAAAATAAAGACACGAGCAATATGATAGATTATATATCCTAGCTTACATACAAAATAAAAATGTAAGATTAAGATAAGATCCAGGGTCTACATGTCACAAGTTGAGCTCTATTTGATCATAAAATATGGTTTGGTTTACACAAGTTGAATCATACTTTTAGTATTTTAAGTTATCAAATATTCAAATGTTTGTTTTTTTCTTTCAATAATGATTCAAAAACAGTTATTTTCGTGTATATTATGAAGATGTTTTTGACACTTTAGAAAGAGAAATAATGTTTTTAAATGAAACAAAAATAAAATAGCTAGAAATATTAACCAAGTCAGACATATTCACGTGTGGCTCCCCATGTCTCACTATAGACATTTTCTTGAAGTGCATTTATTGAAGTATTACTATACGATCCTTGCATATGTCGTCGCGGATTCAGGATTTTTTTCAAACAATGTTGCTGTATTTTTATGTTTTATTTTAATAGTACCGGACATAAGGTTTTCGGGTCAGTTTTACCATTCTGGTCATGTAATGTTCATCACGCAATGAAAAACAATGCAATAAAAACTGTGAATAGAATTTTAAAAACATACATAATATAAATTCGATAGTTTTACAAATTAAAAAAAAAACTACTTATATATAGTTGTTTTTACAAGTTTCATCTTTTGAAAATGTTGCATCACAGCTTCTACGAAAGCTTATTGGAATCATTAATTTTTAATATAACAAACTAGATTATTATCCCGTGCATCATACGGATTTAATATAAAATAGTAAATAGTTAATAATAAAATTAAGAAATTATAAAATTATTAATTTACCTATTAATAAGTGCTTTACCTAATAAAACAATAATTAAAAACTTCAATAACTAAATAATAATAATTGATGATCTTCTTGATTCGTAAGATTTAATATAATTGAACTAAATAACATGAAAATTTCAGTTTATATCATATTAAAATCTAAATTTTGTAAATGAAAAATATAAGGTATAATTTATGTAATTATTAATGTTAAATGAGTCGATTTAAAAATATCATAACATAAAGGATAAAAATGTAACTTTTGTAACAATTTTATTACTTTGGTCTTAGAAAACTAATAAACATAATTTGTATATATATCACATTTTTTAAAACTATGATTTAAAGTTTATTTTATTTTTCAGGAATTTTTTTTTTAGAAAATGAATTTTTTTCAAAAAATTTTGTTTTCTAAATATAACCTAACATATTTCTTATTTTAAAATATTTTGATTTTATTTTATAAATTTTTTTAACTGTTCTTTCTAATAAAAAGATTTGGTTTTAATTTTTTTAAAACTATTTTGCAGATAAAAAGGTAATTAATATTATTTTTTATTTAGTATCATTATTATATTTAATATGAGAGAGTATAGTTATTTAATAGAAGAAATAAATGAGTAGATTGATCAAAAAGTGACATGTGACAATGCTTGTATAAAAATTTGACAAGTGGCAAAAAAATATGTTTGTTTATTATAATAGTAAGATAAGATAAGATGCAAAAATTATTCAGGTATCCATCTCCTATCTTATTACGCGGTTCTTTTTTCACGTGTTTCATTTAAGAAAAAAAAATTCAACACTAGCCGTTGCAACCAATATTGTCACTAGTCCAAAAACCATTGTTGTCACTTGAAATTACCTTTCATAAATATCCATATAAACGAAAATCATTGTTGTCCAGAGACAACATATATATATATATATATAGACACATACATCCGTCCATGGTTGTTACATTACAAATGACTCCATTCTTTGGAATTTTACGTGTGCATGTTATTTGTTTCTAGGTGATACTCTTTCTGATAAACTTTTATAAAAAATATGTTACATGTAATTGTCTCTAGCCCATTGTGGTTATATTATTGCTATGATATTTATACCCGTCACATCATTACTTCTCGTCATGTCACATTTCATGTGAGAGTCTTTGACATACCTACTACCAATACTACCTCTTCTTCATTATGCCTTTCTAATAATCAACATTTGTGGTGCACTTATACCATCTGCAATACCCTTCACGCATGAAGTGCGGGATCCGGCGGTGACGCAGGGCCAGACGGGAACACTGCCTCTCCCCTCGGCGGCTTCATTTAACAATGGTCTGCTGCCCCTGCTCCCCGCTCTCCCCCTCTCACATCCTGCTTTTTCCTCTTTCACAATGAGAAAGATTTTTCCAATAGGTTGACCACTATATGATTTTAAGGTTTTCAGTGAGATGATTACGTGACAGAAAATTTCGATAGGGTGAGATTTCAGTGGGGGTGAGTGCTAAAGATAGCGTATTCTCACCCTCTTTTCCATCATCTCTATTCTTACCATCATTTTCATCTAAATCACCTCCCTTCTCTTCGTCTCATGATCACATGTTAGTCATAATAATCTAGTTCTCCTACTATTGATATTGCTGCCTTCTTTTATGATCCTGTTCTTGTCATCATACATCTACTTCTACTATTGAGCATGTCACCTTTCATGCTTAGAACAATAGACAGTATGATGGGATGTGATGCACATAGAGATTAAACCTCTACAAATATAGAACAAAAACATAAATCTAACACAAAAATGAAACAAACCCCTATATTCAAATAAATAAAGACCAAACAGATTACAGCCTATCGGTATTTAATTTAGTGGTGAGATAAGACTCGGGAACCCAAATAGTCATCGGTTCGAATCTCATAATGGAGTTTTCTCAAAGTATTGATTTTCCTTTAAAACTGTGACTTGATGATATATATGATCGGATAGTATTGCTGATGACACGAAAATACTTCAGTAATCCGACAGAGATAAAAAAAATTAGCCGTTCAAGAAATAAATAAATAAAAGCTTTAAGGACAATTTTATGTTTTTATATCATTTCAACTTTCTTTTTCTCGTCTCTCTCTCAATCGTATTAAATATATATCATATTAAATAAACTTATTATACATTTTTAAATTAATTTTTTAATGCATTAAAAATATATTAATGTTAAAAAACACACTTTAAAAGCAAATTATTAAAAAATATAAATTAAAAAACTAAAACAAAATGTTTAAAGAAACAAACTTTGAGTTTCAAAAATTAATATAATTATTTTATTAATTAAAGTGTTAAATTGTACTAAATTTTAATTATATTTTATATTAAAAACAATCTTAAATTTTCTAAATTTTCATTGTTAACTATTTTTTATTTAAACCATGTAATAATCTAGTAATTATATAAACAAATATATCTTGTCATTCTATTTGTTTAGAGAGGGATGTTGTTTAAAGTTAAAAATACAGAAAAATACCTAAATATATTAGTGACGTAGAACAACTAACCACACAAAAAATAAACTATGGTTTATTCCATGTTCGACAATCGTGCAGCCACAACTTTGAGTTCATTTTAAATGAATAAATCGCTGACTATTTTGTGCCTGGCTCCTGATTTTCGCCAATTTAAATCATAAATAAAACATTAAATGTGGTATCATGTTCATTTTTTTATCAGCTTTGGTTGATTTATTATATTCTTGTATTTCATTGTAGTATTTCTGTGACGATAATATGCTTTGTATTTGACATCTCGTTTGGCATATCTTTTCATTTATATTTTATGCAAAATCATATAGTATAAAGTTTTTGTAAAAAAAGAAATGGTTTAATTATAAAAAAAGTACATTAAGGTTTTAACTCATGTGGTTTAAGTCTTTTAATATATTTAATTAAAAACAAAATTTTTTAACAACGAAGTCTACTATTTAAACAACTACAATTTTGGCCATTTTGGTTTAAGTTTTTTAACATATTCAACCCAAAACAAAAAAATGTAACAATGAAGCCTATATTGTTTAAACAATTAACGGTGTTGAACCCCACTTATAACTGAATATCTTTAATGGTATATGATGGAATCATTTTTGTTGACTTTTAATCATATTCTCTTGTTTTTTAAACTTATTTAACTTTTATATACAATAATATTTCTTAAAAAATTACACCATAAAAATGAAGTTCTTTTTGTAATTAAAACGAGTACATGTCGTCGCCATAGAGGTCGGCGAATTATTTATACTGTAGTTAATTTCATTTTCTTTATTTATATTATAGTGACTAACCTATAGAGACGACATAATAGCGACTATATGTCATCGCTATACCCTATTGCGACGAGAATTGGCAGCTACTACGACGACATTTGTTGTCACTAAAAGTTTTTTCCTTGTAGTGTACGATTATCATTTTAAAAGTTACCATATTTTGTCTTTATAAGTTTTGATAATTGTAATCTTTTTAAACAAACAAATTTTCCAATAGAGTTCCTGTTATTTATAATTGTATGTTTGCATTACAATTATCAAATAAAGATCTTTTAGCCCCTTTTATCGCCGTGGAGGAAAAATCGGACTATTCGGGGAGCTGGCGTTGTGGGTAAAACAGTACTCATTATGGAATTGATTAACAATATTGTCAAAGTTCAAGGAGGCGTATCCGTATTTGACGGAGTCGGTGAACGGGCTTGTGAATGAAATGATCTTTACATGGAAATGAAAGAATCTGAAGTAATTAATGAACAAAATATTGCAGAACTAAAAGTCAACAACCATAACGTACATGATTATGAAAAGTTGTGTTTTTTCTAAGAGCACCAACATTCACAACTTGTAGTTATATATATGATTTGTGTTCAATGAACATAAAAGTATATTTATAATATAATATAAATTCACGATATTAAATTTTCAATATGTGATTTGAATTTTAGCCCTATATTTGTTTCGTTTATGTCCAGCCCATTAAACCGACCGAACCCAAGTCAACCAAAAACGGCATGTGATATTGGTCCGGTTCACAAATACAATTTTGTTGCTAGTTCGGTACTTCGGTTTAGAGGTGGGCAAAAAAAGGGATCCAAAACAGACAACCTGAACCGGAACCGGAGGGTGCAAATGGGTCCGGTTTTTCAGACAAATTATAACCGGAACCGAAACCTGTTCCACATGTACCCGGCCAAAACCCGAACCGGTCAAAAAACGGTCAGCACCAGTCGAAACCCGGAACCGGAACCAGGTCTTGGCTTTGTTGACCGGAACTGGAACCGGTTACAAAAAAACCCGATTTACGTACTTCGGTGTGGTCTTTCGGGCCTCAAACAATGAATGGGCCTACCACCATTATAACACTTTAAAAAATGATAATAATAATAAGAATCGTTTTAAAGTTCTGAACAGAACATTAGAACATGAATTCATCAAAATTATGGGTATCTCTTTTTACACAACAATCATGCTCAATAAAACATGTAAACACCAACATGGCTTCCATTGGTCTCTCTACAAAAACATAGTATCATCTAGTAAACAAGCTGAGGATCTAGCTCCGCAATATCAACCGATCCCGATTCAATCGGTTTCATCATATATGCAGCCAACAACTCCGACACCAATGCAGCAATATGGGGGATTCTCTTCAGATTCTTCACCAGCGGAATCTCATCAGATTCCCCGATCTCTAAGATCTTGGAGTTGAGGTCAGCCATTCGGTCCAGTTTCCTCTTGAACTCGGGGTTCTCTACATCCAGTACAGCCGGGAATATCCTTGCTGTTGTGCGGTTTGTCTGCAGTAGCCCAAAAACCAAAATGTAAGACCCAGAAAAAGCCCAATAACATTCAACTCGTTACCCGTTTACCCCAAATGGGTCATTTTGATTATATTTAATCACAAACAGTCAAACAGATAATAAACGTACCTCAATGATGACATGCATATCAAACTCCTTTGTGTCGAGCCCAATACCTTCATAGAATGCAGTTCTTTGGGTATCATTAAGATACATAGTAACATACACCTGCAATGCGCATATAAAATCGATAAATAATATTTTCGGTGTTACAAAAAGTAGAGTCAATTACATAGATGGTTCTTGGTTTGGATACTAATATTTAACAGTATCAAGTTTGAGGTTTGTGCTTTCAATTTTATAACGAGTTTGGTATTAAGGCTAGCTTTCATTATTTTTCCGGTTTACGAGTGCAATGACCAAAATACCCTTTGACTTTTCACTACTCAAGGGGTATTCTGATCAGTTCACCAAAATTTCACGAAAAAGTCAACAAAAGTTAGTTTTATACCCAAAATCGTTACGAAATTGAAAGTACAAACCCCAAAGTCGTTACTTTTTTTCTTAGCACCCAAACCATAAGGAACATCTATGTAACTAACTAAATTAAAAACTAAGAAATTAAAAAGGAAGAGGGTATACAGATAAGCAGAAAAATCTAGCCCAAAGTTTAGCTTTCCAGTCATTAAGGAACTGAGGCTGGGCCTTCATGAGTGCAGAAAAGAAGTCACCATGTCTGTTTTCATCTTGACACCAGTTCTCAAAGTACTTGAAAATGGGATAGCATTGATACTGAGGGTTTGCTTTTAGGTGCCTGTATATGGTTATGTATCGCCAGTACCCGATCTTTTCTGACAGATATGTCGCGTAAAATATGAATTTTGGCTTGAAGAAAGTGTATTTTCTTGCTTTTGTCAAGAATCCCAAGTCCAATGCCAAATTGAAGTCTGATAATCCTTTGTTCAGAAACCTGTAATAATTTATACATTGTTAGTTATATATCAAATCTTTGTAATTAACAGGCGACAAAACAAGTGGGGCGGATATGTTACCCTAGGTTGGGTTACAGGTTAAAACGTGTTCAAATTCAGACATCATATTTATAACAGGGCAAGTTGGGTCCGGTTAACCTGTAAACACAATTTTTTACATTTATTTATAAATAATTAACATGTTAATTATGTGTGCAAGAACATCACTACAATAAATAATGAATCAACCTGATCATGTCAAAAAGCCCATTTTGACTGGTTCCCTTTTAGCTAAAAGATTTAATCAACTCATTCGACCCGTATACTTAACTTTTTATTCACATACAGTCATTACATACCCGGCATGACGGGCTTCATCCCTTGACATGAGGGAGAAGATCTCTGCAACCACTGGGTTTGTTTTCTGCATACCAAAAAATGATTTTTTTGTTAGTCTTGGATAATCACTATACCATCTAACCAAACAAAAACACCATATGGTCCATTACAGTCTTTTTTTGGGTACATGAAAATTCGCATGACCTTGTGAATACCCTTTTGACCAACACGAGGTAGCCTCTAATGGGTTAGACTCATTAAAGACAGCAAGAGTGAAAGCTAAGATTCAAACTTAGCACCTCGGTTCGGCTCAAACGCTTACCACCTCGTCTTGAAGCTTACCCTTTTAATCAAATAAGCATATTTAGCCATTAATATAGACACAATTGCATATCTTTAAATTTGAAAAATTGTATATTTCTACAAATTTGCATTGAAAACTTAGTGTTTTTGATGAAACATTCAATTTTGCAAGTTATACAACTTAAAAACAACAAAATGCTTATGGAATTTTCACCATTTTCATAATCTACATCTAGCAATTTACACTCTTTGTTCTACAAATCCATATAGGCTTTGGCATAAAATCTAACAACAATAAATAAAAAAGTCAAAGTCAAAATAGGTCAAAATCAGTACCTTGAGTCTTCTTCCAAGTTCCTTATACAACAGAAACCCTGAAAACTCAGCCGTGCAAGATCTCTCCAAAAACTCAACAAAAATCTGCCTGAGAGGTCCTTGAATTTCATCAGCAGCTTCCTTGAACTCCTTATTCCTAACGAAATGCGTCTGATTGTAATCCGTCTTGAATTCCTGCAACAACGCCTCAAATTCCGCTTCATTCAAGTTCTTATTCATCTCCACATTGAACAACTGCTCCATTTCATCGAAATCCGTCGTGTAGAACCTCGGCGCCAGCAACGTTTCCTTGATCGCCTTCTTGTTCTTCCCACCGCCGGTAGTTTTTCCTGGGTTGGTTCCGGTGGCTGCTGACATGCGGATGACGGTGGAAACCCGCCGTGGCAGGTTGGTTCTGGCGGTGGCGATGGTGGCGCTGCCGCAGTAGCCGATTTTGGTAACGGGTTTGAGCAATGCCATCTCGGTAGCCATTGATGGTTGTGGTGGATTGATGGTGGAGTATGAGTATGTATAGAGATTTTGGGGAAAGTGATGCCAATCTGAAATCTCATCCGATGAAATCCGGCATCGTGAATGGAAGATTGACACGTCGGAGGGATGAAGATGGAGCTGATTTTTATCGGTTGTTATTTTGTTGAAATAAAACTAATATTATATTTTGTGGCTCAGAAATAATTCAAAGTTTTATTTTATATTTTATAAATTATAAGTTTAGTTGTTATAATAAAAGGGTGGTTAGGATGATTTCTTGATATTTTCAAGTTTGGTTCTCCAAGTTTTTATTTGTTAAAATCATGGTCTAAGAGTCTTAAAATGTAAAATGAATGGTCATTATTATTTTTTGTTACATGCATATATAAAAAGTTTTTGCACCTTTTAGTTTAAATAAAAACTAAAAAATCTTGAATTTATAAAATAAGAATAAAAGCTCAAGTCAGTGGCCTTTTTTAATTTAACTTTTATTCCTAGATAAATATTTTTTTCACTAAAATTTAACCAGGTATGTGTATTATGTCTTGTATTTAAGGATTATTGGATTTAAATACTTTCAACTTCGACATCTTGGCTGGCAATACTTCTAACTGAGGAAATGTGTACTGACACTCCCGACTTTCAAAATATTTTTCATTGGCACTCCAAAACAGAATTTACGTGGCACCTGTTTTGGAGTGCCAATAGAAAATGTTTTGAAAATTGTGAGTGACAGTAAACATTTCTTCAGCTAGGAATATTGTCAGCCAAGAGGCCAAATTTTACAACGTAGATTGTAACGTCCATCTCACAAATGCAGATCATCTATTATCTTCACATGTATGTGGATTGTTCCATCCTTCTCAAAAACAGGGCCAACTCAACCATTGTAGGGCCCTAAGCGGAATAAAAGTCTGTGGCCCTTCACAAACAGTTACCTTAAACATTTTCGCATTTTATCCGGGCTTGAGACCGGTAATAACAAACTAAAAGTTTATATATGGTGGATTTAAAATAAATTTGTTCATATTTACATGTAAAAATGTTTAGATTAAATTTATTTTTTTGGTTTTTTTTTAAAACACTTTTCAATTGAATGTTTAAAAGCTTTTATATAAGCCTTTGTTGTTTCTTCTATTTTTCATAGCCTACAGACTAAAAAACAACACTATAAACGAAAAAAAAATTATAAAATTTGGGCCCCTATACTTTTAAAGGCCTTAATCCTTTGTTTGTACTATTTGACCCATTAGGTCAGCCCTGCTCACAAAGAACGATCATTGATTACATCCTCACATATGTGGATTATACATCATCTTCCACACAAATGTAGATTGCTTACAAGTTACAAGCTTTTTTTTTTATCATTTTCACTCTTTTGTACATACGACACATAATTCTTTAACGTAATTGTGATTTTTGCTAGTTACTACACTTATTCACCACAAGATTATCATATAAAAAATATTAACAAGCATCAATTTAAGACCTTAAAATTCAAAATTGAACATAATATCACATACGTATGCTTTCAATTTTCAAACATAGATTCGGGTTACTCATGTTGGCATGTAAGGTTGTTTATATCTACAAATTATTTTTTTGAGTGTTATTTTTCACTTTCACTAACTTCCCTTATGTTATATACATAGCAAAATTCAATTGAAGGATTCTATACAACTAAATTTCATATCTTTAAGAGGTGAATTTCATTTTTTTTTACCTAAAATAGCGTGTTTTTTAATTCATTAATCATTATACTTAATTAATCATCATTATAGCTTCTTCAACTCCTATCAATTATTGACTAAAAAGTTCATTTAAGCGTTATAACAAACACATTGTATGTTGAGTTTCACTCACATAAAATTATCACCCATTAAACATTTACCCATATACAATCATTGTATGTTGAGTTTCACTCACATAAAATTATCACCCATGAATAGCTTAGTGGTAGCCCCTTTACTTCTCTTATGAAAGATATTGGGTCTCACCTAGAGTAAATATTGCTCTGGGTTGAGCCAAAACGTTTTCTACTTGTATGTTTCCTCCTGGACGGGTGGGTCAGGTCACCACACTCTGTTATTCAGGCAGAATGGTGATATATCTGCCAAGGTGATCTCGGGTGACCTGGTGTTTGATGTTCAAAAAAAATTATTAAATATTTTTTTTACTAAATACGCGCTTTTAAAATATCAATTTGAACTTCATTTCTAGATCAATTTCATATTTCACATAAAATTTTACAAAACCTACATAAAACCTCAACAACCCATATTTCAAAATGATGATTCATTGTTATGTCTATGTCTATGTGATTTTCCTAATTTTTCCTTAAATTCTCGCTATAATAACCATACTATATGCATATACTAGAGAATACATTTTTGGATCATTCCATGCATTCAAAGTTAAGATAGGTAATTAAAATCACTTACCAAGTGATATGAAGATGTTTAGGAGATTCAAAGGTTGATATTTGAAGTTTGTAAACAATTTTGTTAAATCTCTTGGCAAAAATTCAATCACTTTGCTTCCTTCTCCAAGGCACACAGTATTTTTTTGACCTAGTGGTAATTTCAACCTCTCTATATTTATTTATTTCTTTTCAAGTTTCAGTTAAACTTAAATAGGTTAGTGGAATAATTATGTAACTATAATTAAATACAGGTGAATAAAATGAAAATAAGCATTTCATAAATAAATAAAAATATCATATGGTTATTTGAAAACACGTCATTACAAATACCCCCAAAAAAACAAACAAACAAGGTTCTCTTAACAACGTTTCATTCCTGAAACCAAATTACAAATAAAAATGACAAAGATAAAACTTCTTTTGTTTTATCTTCCGACTCTCATATGGCGTTGTATCATCTTAGATTTTTCTATTGCACCTTTACTTGGACAGGTTTCCAATGTAATTCAATATATCATATACGATATGTTTAACGTGCTATGAATGCCAGTGGCGGGGCTTGAAAAATAGGTCTGAGGGGGCAAAGTCATGGGGCAAAATTTTTTTCCTTATCGCTATGTTTTGGACTAAAAATTCGAGTCGGCACATGATAATTCGGGTCAGGTCAAACAATTTAAAGTTTAAAATATCAAATATTTGTTCCACTCAAAAAAGTATATATGTTTGTATCAAACAAGACATAAAATGTTTAAGACGAAAATGTGAGTACCGGAAGAAGAATCACAATTCAGCATGACGACCATTAAACTCTTTGAATAGATTGATTATACACTCCGAATCAAACTTCTCAACAATTTCCTTTTCTTAGCAATTTTCTTTACGAAGACGATTCTTGAAATAGGTAATGTTCAATAGTTAAAGCACATTTTAATTTTTAAGGCCCAAAACAACTTTTAAACTCAAGATCGACGAATGAATAAGATAACGATGTTAAAACTTACAATATTAGTTTAACTTTATTACTTTTTAAAATCCAAGGGGCCTAAGGAATTTTATGAAGAAAAACCGAAGGGGCCGGACTCAATACATATAAAATTTTTCGACCGAAACTATTATATCGAGACTTCTGACCAGAAAAACGGAAGGGGCCGGCTGCCACCGATCATAAGTATTTGTATATGAAATTGAGACACATATAAGAAATTATGATTTTGGTTCATGCGGTTTAAATTTTCAACATATTCAACCCAAAATGGAATCTTTTAACAACGAAACACATGTCATTTAAATAATTAACAATTTTAGCTCATCTTTAACTAAAAAATGTTAAATGATACATTATGGAAAAACTTAAAAACTTTAAATCGCATGATAAACCGTTGTGTATTTATATGACGAGTTTCCTTGTTATAACAAGATTTGTATAGGATTAAGTATGTTAAAAGATATAAAATAACAAGTCAAAACATTCATTTACTCAAATTTTAATGATATATATAAATATATATATAGGAGATGATTAACATACAAGAGAAATTAACGTGCAAAGCGTAGGAAGCCACAAGAACGCGTTATGTGTCATCTGTGAAATAGGGCATTATCGTCCATATAAAATTACAGACTGTGCTTCAAAAAATTATAGATCGACATTTAACACCCATAATCAAGGACCACCAAAATAATCACGGACCAATAATTACAGATCACATTATATAAAAATCACAAACCGTATTTTAACACATATAATCATGGACAAAATTTAAAATCACGGACCAAAAATCACGAACCATGTTATATGAAAATCACGGACCGTCATTTAACATGCATGATCAAAGGACCAACTGCATAATCATGTACCAAACACAAAAATTACGGACCACGTAAAAAATTAAAAAAAAAAAAACTATAGCAATAATATACTCAAATTAAAGATAATAAAATTCTCATTTTTTTTGTTGTAATTTTTTTTTAAAATAATTAAACATTTAAAAGTTATTTGATTTTCAAAAGGATGTCAAAACTAGATTTACCTCAAAAAAAAAAGTCAACAAATTTAAAGAATTCATTCTTTGTCCATTTAGCTATAATTCACGCAAGTTTTAACTAAAAAGTATAGATCACTAGATCTTAACAATTGGTTTATTTAATAAAAGAAAGAGTCATTCATATCTTTGTCATGCTAAACTTAATATGTATCGGATCCGCTCCCTAAAATTCTACGTGATAACAAATATTAATATTGAGATCTATGCTATAAGCGTATAAGGCTCCCTCCAATGAGCACTTAGAGTGGATGCATTTAGCCTACGTGGAAGTGGCACTTCGGAAGAATGCAATGGAGTGCAATGACTAGGCAATTGCACTTAAAGAAGTGCACTTGGGCAAGTGCATTTGGAGTTAATGTGAGCTCACTTTTACAAAATCAACATAAATATATATAAAATAAAATGGTGATGTGGCAATTGCATTTCAAGGAGTGCAATTGGCCAAGTGCGGTGCATTTGGAGTTAATGTGGGCCACTTTTATACAAAATCAACGTAAATATATATAAAATAAAATTGGTGATGTGAAAGAGAAATGATGCATGTGAGAAGAATGTGTTGGAGTTAAAAATGGAGAAAGAATGCATGTAGAAATAATGTGTAAAAAACTGATGTGTCAGTGATGACTATGATATATATACTAAATGCATGTTTATGCATTGCGGGTAGTGTAATAAAACTAATAAAAGAATCTTGTGATTCTTGTTTGCAACAAACATACAATTGTCGTATATGAATAAACTAATAACACCTGCCAGACTGCGCCCACGAATTCAGAAATCAGAGATCTCAAGTCAATCGTCAACATAAAACCACACTAAATCATCCCACACGACATGTATAATTTCAAACAACCCTACTCTACAAATCGAGCTTCAAATCCCTGCTCACTTTTCCGGCAACGGAGATGACGACCCAAGCTGAAACTATCCTCGAGCCATGGCACGATCTGACCGGAAAAGTAGTGTTCATCACCGGAGCATCGTCCGGCATCGGCAAAGAGTTCTGCCTTGATTTAGCCAGAGCTGGTTGTAAGATCATCGCTTCTGCTCGACGAATTGATTTGCTCAAATCGCTCTGCGATGAAATTAACGCGATGACGATTTCCGACGTCGGATCGGAACCGGAAAAAGTACCGTTCAGGGCGTTTGCCGTGCAGCTTGACGTCAGCGCCGACGAGGCCACCATCGAGGCTGCTGTGCAGAAGGCGTGGGAAGCGTTTGGGCATATTGATGCTTTGATTAACAATGCGGGGATTTCAGGTAAATTCTAGATCTGTTTGATTAAAGTTTATATATTTCTTATTATTTATAATTTATCATAAAGTAAACCAAACTAATAATAGTGAGTATTTGTGACAACATGTTGTAATGTGAATTTATGTACTTTGTTAAGTTTTTAATTATTGAACATGTTCGGATAGTAATTTAAATACATTTCTTATTAAATTAAAAAAATATATTAATATTAAAAACACAAGCTTAGAAAATATTAGTGTTTATATAAATAATAATATTATTTCGTTAATTATAATATTAAATTACACAAAATTTTATTCACATTTTTTATTAAAAATCGTCTTATAGTGCCTAAATTTTTACTGATGACTGCTTATTATATTTTTTTATTCAACATGTGTAATACAGAGTGTAATTACCTACTTTTGTTGTTTACAAATAATTAATATTGTTGGAAGACCGTTTGGATCATGAATAGATTGAGGAAGCCGACCAAAATAGTTTGATTACCTACTCTCAAATGAATTGACCGGTCTAGATGGTTCACAGTTGAGCTAGCAACCGACTATTATGATCGAACGTGTTTTGGGTTCCTTTTTGATCCAAAATATAAAATATTAAAACTATCTAAACCTAATGTTTTGTTTTTAAATATGATTATTCTTGTTTGAACATTGATTTTGTGTTTAAATGATGCTAAAATTTTATAAATTTTTTGATTTTATGGTGTTTTTTATGTATATATAAGGTCAACCCCGTAATCCATTGGATTTTGAAGAGAAAGACTGGGAATATATCTACCGAACAAACCTAACCGGATCATGGTTGGTCGCAAAACATGTGGGTTTACGCATGCGAGAAGCTAAACGTGGTGGTTCAGTGATCAACATTTCATCCATTGCTGGCACTAATCGTGTTTATCTTCCAGGAGGTGTTGCTTATGCTTCTTCAAAGGCAGCCGTTAATACCATGACAAAGGTCCGGTAATTAAAACCCTTGATCACCTAACATTGTATATAGTTTGGTCCGGTCTGGTCCACATCACCTAGCTATAGTAGGCAAAGGTCTGGTAATGATACCTAGACCCGACAATATAAGCTTGACCTGAAGCAAAGAAAATGGGTTGGTTTGGGTGAATATTTATTGTATTTCAAGTTGAAATGGGTAGCACCATAGGTTGAGATCGGTAACTCCTTCACACAATGCGGGTTAGATGAGTAACTTAAAAACTATGTAAATCATTATGAATAATATGTTTGATGAAAAAACCACCAAAAATTATTTAAATATACTATATGTTTAGTTATAATCATTTTGATTTGAATCAAATTGAAGTTTTTTAAAGACTATTCATTTAGACCCAAACTGATTTTGTTTAAAACCCATCCATACCCGCACTTATCGTAACCAAAACCCACTCTAACCTGTTATCCAACATGTCCTTATGCCAGGCTTAATGGTACCATTTCACCTAACATTGTATGTAGTTTGGGTTGGTCCGGTCCACATCACCTAGCAATAGTTAGAGAAGGTGGCAGAATGGTTCAATGGTTAACTGTTATACAACTGGGTAATTGACCCTAAACAATTTTATCTTCAAATGACATTAGAATTATAATCTTATTGAATAAAGATCCTTGGTTTCTTTTGTGTGTTTACAACTGAAGATGCAATAATCGGAGCCTTAAAGTATCAAAGTCTAATTATCAAAATCTCTATGTCACCGTCCTGAGTGAGCACAATTATATCATAGTACAACCTCTGCGTCAGAGAAGGTGCTTCTCTTTGTGTGTGTGTGTGTGTGTTAAGAATAATTTTCCTTTTTGAAATCATAGACAAGATGTCTTTTTTCTTGTTTTACGTTCCCTTTTATAAGGTATTTTTTTTAGAGTTTCATAGGCTCTACATGAGAGTATTCGGTTCTTTCCGGTCCCACTATAACTAACTTCTCCTTTACGTGATTGGTGATGATTGATTTGTGGTCCCCACCAATCATAACCAATTCCCTCAAAAGGGTATTTTCACAGACTTTATTATTATTATAATTGTTATTTTTTTTTTTTTAGTTTTATGAACTTACCTCTTCAACAACGAAACGAATGATGTGTTAACATATTTGATGGGATACAGGTGATGGCAATGGAATTGGGCATCTACAACATAAGAGTTAACTGCATAAATCCTGGGATTTTTAGAACCGAGATCACTCAAGGACTAGTAGACAAGGAATGGTTTAACAATGTGACTTTGAAAACGGTTCCTTTGAAGACACTTGGTACCATAAACCCTGCATTGACGGCTCTTGCACGCTATCTGATCCATGATTCCTCGATATACATCACCGGAACTTGTTTTATTGCCGATGCTGGCACAAGTTTGGCAACCATTCCTATTTTTTCGTCACTCTGAAATTCTAGTCTTTTTGAGAAGTGAAATCTATAAAAAAAATGTATGAATTTTGTTGAAATAACTATCATAATTTAGTCATTTCATTTTAACCATGTATAGAACTTCAGTTTTCTTTTGTTGTTGATACATGAAGTTGTCTTATGGTTTGGAACTTTTTGTGGCATGCAATGTTAGACATGTTGTTGGCTTTTTAAATTATTTTATTTTATTTTATTTTTTTGATATAGGCTAGTGTAATTTGAAAATTTTTGCTACAATATCATCATCATCTTACACATTGCTACACATGTTAATTAGTAAAAGTTTAATGATATTGTATTTGAGTTTGAATTATTATTTATATAACATGTTTTGTGATCTATATAGACGGTTAATTTTAGTGTTACGACCATAGACTATATGCAATGTAAATTTTGATGTTAAATTGTTAGAACATTAGAGCTTGAGATTTTGAAACATAGTAGATGATGCCTTTGTTTAAAATACATTTGTTGAAGCAATGGAGGTGCATTTGTTTTAAAGATAAGGGGGCATTTGGTGAAATGTTAAATCTATTATATATAATGTTATGTAAAGCAACCACAAAATTGAATGATTCAATTTGAACGTTTGTTTATATTAATTAACTAGTCTATTACCCGTGTAAACACACGGATTAAATATAAAATATAAAATAATTAATAATAAAAATTTAAAAATAATAAATGATGATATTTTTATATAAAATGATTAAATTATGTATTAATAATTACTTTAGATAATAAAACAATAATCAAAATTTGTAATAACAATAGTAATATCTTTAACATTCTTGATATTAACGTTATACATATAAGAAAAAAATGTAACTTTTATCATCATTTACATATTTTTCTGCTTCTATTTTATTTTTTGAAAAAAAAAAATTTTAAGAATTTTTTTTATAAAACTATTATTTTCTAAAAATAACAAATTGAAATGTTTTTTTTTTTAAAAATGATACTTATGAAAAAATATATTTTATAAACTTTTTAAAATATATTTTATAATAAAATGATTCGATTTAAATATACAAAAACTATTTTTAAATTTGCAAAATAAAAATAATATCATTATTTATTACTATTATAATTATTTAATAAGATAGATAATATAATTTATTTAATATGAGAGATAATATAATGTATTTAATAAGAGATAATTAAATAAGTGTATAAAAAATTGACAAGTGGCATTATGGCCTTAGAATATGACAAGTGACAAATGAAAATTTTTGTTTATTAGAATAGATAGATTTGAAGGAAATTGTTGTCTAATGGGTTATCTTATTCTTCCAAACTTCACACCCTTTATACGAGACGTATAAATGTCAATTATTATTTGTCAGAAATTCTCAGTATTAATGATTAGTTTTGTATATGTCTCGTATAGATCATACACGATACGAGACGTATATGAGATCAATCGTTGTCAAAATAGCGTATGTTAAAGGGAAAATACGCCTTGTATAGGTATATACGAAACATATAATGTTGATTAAGTGTTTAATTAAAAAAAAGTGTGTAAATAACTAATCCCTTAACAATTCGCTTACTCAATTGCTTGGAAAGGCAACTTTGATTAGTCTACATTTTATTATTTTCTTGTTATGTGTAATTATTTCATTAATTTATATTTACAACATTAATTGTTTAGTCTACCTTCTATTAGTTTGATTGTTATGTGTAATTAGTTTATTAATTTTATATTTACAACATTAATTAATCTTTGTGTAAATCAAAACAAGTCATTGTATATCTTATTGATGATGATGATGATAAATGCATCACCTTTTGCAATCAACACGGTATCATTTTGAATGTTAATGTTGTATGCAATTTCATATAAAAATTTATATGTGGTTTTCGAATATGAAAATAGCAGAAAAAAGAAATTAATATAGTATATGGGATTTATACATTGAAATAGTGACTTACACAAATGAAGCGATTCCACGTCTTCTAAGATCTTGCGTAAACTAGAAGCTAAGCCAAACATCGAATACGTTCTTTTAGATATGTTTTGTATAATTGCATTATGTATAAAAAAATGAATACCTATTTATTAGTTAAATAACGAAAGAGAAAAAAGTAACTCAAAAATAATTAAAAATAGATAATGAAAAGTTAAAAGAATAAAAAAAAGGTAAAGTAAAATAAAAACAACTTACTTTAAAACCACTTGCTACAAAACCATGACTTTACAACGTGGGCACTTTTAAACCAATTTGCACGGAGGGTCATTTACAAACACTAAATATTTGATTGAGTTTATTTATGTTCCTAACTAGGGGTTTACCCGCGCGTTGCGGCGGGAACCCTGTATCAAACAGGAAAAAAACATGATGTTTACCCAATTAAAATTTTACCAAAGTTAAATATTGGGTCATATCACTCTACCGATATTGATATCCAATTACGATGGCAATGGCAACGACAACATTACGAATATCAAATGTAGATAAAAAACCAGTCGCAACGGTTGTTAATCAGTCCTATAACATTAAATCGAGTCGTCGTAAAAGCAAGTGTCAATCGTAAGAAATACATACCCATATATATCGCTAACATATCGTTGACAATTTAGTTATATAATTTAACTACTAATATTATTTGACCAAGAGCTTTAGCCTAGTGGTTACTCCTTAATTATTTAGTGAGAGATATTGTGTTTAAACCCAAGCCAAAAAATATTTGTTAAGAAAAGTTCAAGAAGTTTACCCAGTTGTGAAGTTTTTGTTGAGGTGGGATCAGGCGTATGCCACAGAGCGTCAAATCAGCAAGTGTGAATCGTAAGCAATACGAACCTAAACAGAAAAGTATATTGCTAAAAAATAGTATAACTCTAAATAAACCCCTACAGCCTTAAAATTGTTATTTAATTTAAGTTTGGTTAAATTTTTTTTTATCAGTATTGTCATTTAAGATAATAAGTTTAAACAACGTTCAATTACAACCTAAATATAATGTATGATGATTACAACATCATGAATATTAAAAGATGATTACAACATCACAAATATTAAAACACAGGCGAAAAAACCGGCCATAACAACTGTTAATGCGTCATAAAACAAGAAATTGAGCTGTCACAAAAGCAAATGTGAGTCGTAAGAAATACAAACTCAAATATAAGATCACAATGTTAAAAGTCATATAAACAAAAAAAGCACACTCATAGTCGTAAAATCTATCATTAGAAAATGTGAGCGGAAACAAATATATAATTATTAGTATTTTTTTAATTAGTATCATTACCTAATTATACATAAGTGGAGAACAAAGTTGCTTGAGTAGTATATTTTCCTAATTTACTATATATTTATATACGTATGAGAACCAAAAAAATAACCTGAGGCACATGGGTTCGAACACGGGACCAGAAAGGGAAAAGACGTAAAACCACCCTTGCATATGCCAGTTGATCTAGACCAGCTTATTGTTAATTTTCATACTCTTCACATTTTATATAAGAACAAAAATGCAATCATTACAGTTGGTAATTGTATATGTATAATATATATATTATAAATATAAGAACAAAAATGATCTGTTTAAAGTTTTCGCGGGCGAATATTTACTCTCAATTTCTATTTCAGTTCCTGTATATTAAAACACATATATAAAACGTCACAACTTTTGTCACTCTGTCGTATGCGTGCATGCTCTGCAAAAAAAATAGACCGTAACAATTGTCAATATGTCATAAGACAATAAATCAAACATTACTCCTAAGGAATACGAAGTCAATCTTTAGCATACAATGTTAAAATCGTAAGACCAATGCATTAGAAAAAGTCTACGAATACGACTAAAATGATATAAACGATACAAATAGTCGATAATGTATGGACTCGTTATAGGCATGTGAATAATGCTCAAAATTTCTGTGAGAGTAAACATTCGTGAGTTAATTGTGATCAAATAAATATGAATATGACTATTATATGATAACTTAGGTGAGTAAAGTAAGGAGATTTAAAAATAAAAGTTCAAAGTTCAGGCCCAAAATAAAACTTTGAAAATTATTTTAGCCGCCAAAAAAAAAAAAAAAAACTAGCCTTTTACTATTTCTTTCGACTTCTAAATGTATATATACTAAAAAAATCAAACGTAATGGTTGTCAATTTGTCTAGAAACAATTAAAACAAACTATCACAAAAGCAAACGACACTTTCAGAAAATATGAACACAAACCTAAACACGTGATGTTAAAAATCGTGAAACGAAAATAATAGAAAAGGTTACTGCATTTGCAAAATTTAGCATAAACAATGCGAACAAATGGCTGACATTTAAAACGAAGTAACATCATTTAATTACTAGTATTCAATTACTATCAATATTTTAGTTATAGTATTATAGTATTATTTAATTAATGCTAATTGTTAAGGGAAAAAAAGGAAATAAAAATTTTGTTGCTGTGAAGAATCGATCAGGAGACTAATGGTTTTGAGTGGATATGTTTTAACCAAGAAGGCAACCAAACATATTATTGTTCTCATGTAAAGCGTAGGTATATATTATTCAATTACTTTTTTTTTATGATAAGCATCACTTTCCACGTAAAATAATTAATTAATTCTTAATATTATATATATTACTGTTCATACAATCATTACAGTTCTAATTTGTATATATAGTAATTTAGAGGTAGAGTTTTGCCTAAAAATTTGAATTGTTTTTTCAACACACACAAGGGCGGATCTAGTTTGAAGGGAGTGGGTTCACGGGAACCCACCGCGCTTCGACTCGTTAGTAGGAAAAATTTTTGTCGAAAGAGTTAAACAACCGGGTGAACCCAATAATATTTTAGGGGTGAATCCTGAGTACGATTTTGCCCCAAATGTAAGGTGAACTTATAAAGATTTTTAAGAGTGAATCTTTAATGTAATTTTCACATCAATTTGTCACTTGATTAAGATAAGTGATATTTGTTAAAAAAAATCTCGATAATCAATGCTTAGATTTCTATTCGATCATGTTAAAATTATTTTCTAGGTCATATAAACTTAGCAAGCAAAATGATATTTATTGGTAGTTAAACTCTCGAGTCAAGTTAATTTGGTCATATAAACTAGTGCTTAGCAAAATTAGTTTAGGTTTTGGGTGTTGCCCCGAACACTACGAGGGGTGCTGCCCCCTTGACCCATGCCTGCTGACGAGCCAGCGGGATCGCCACCTTGGACCCAAAGGGAGTGTGACCCCCTTGACTTTCGCTTGATCCAGACCTCAAAAATCTTAAAGAAAATGCACTATATATCTTCGAACTCTTTAATTACGATGTTTCTAATTTTAACCATTGACTTAAAATATCGTATTATTCTTATGTGATGAACATTACAAGACCTAAACTGTCAACCGGGCCGGATTTTTTTTGTCCGGTTTTATTCAATTGAAATGTCTGAAAATAGTGAACCCACTGAAAAAATTTCCTGGATCCGCCATTGAACACACATACACATGCCGATTACTTTATTTATGTTCCTAATTTAGAGGTAGATGCCAATTGGGTTTAATTTAGTTTAGGACATGCCACGTGTATTTTTTTTGAACGGCCAACTAATCAACTGTCGGGTACTCCGTACGCGGCTCTCAATGGCTAAAGGATGCCCAAGCTGGCCACTAGTCCAGACGGACGGAGCCCCTAGCCCACCAGCCATCAATTCCCAAGGAAAACCCGACCTAAACACCCACCCAAAGACACGACCCCGTGTATACTTGCCTATATATCTACTATTGTATTAAATATTTGATTTTTTGTTTTTATTTTTGTTTTATGTTTTTAGGCAGAATTGTAGTCCCTTACTCGTTAAAGATCATTAATCCATTTATTATAATTTAATTTCTTGTGCTAGATTGCAACTAAAAACCCAAAAATCGTAACTCTTTTCAACCTCCGTCACATATCTCATATTTTTTATCGGCTAAGTATTATAAAAAATATTTTAAATCAAATGTCATATGTTTTTTACACATTTTTATTAGAATTAAAAAAAAACCTACCCTGTAATAATATTATTTACCAAATAAAAAAAATATTATTTAACAAAAGAGAGATGGAAATTCAAGATTTACACCAATTAGAAGTCTACACTTAAATCCAATTTATAATAATAAATAAGTAATAGAAGCAAGTTTCATTTTATATTTTCACTTTATATCATTTTTATCGTAATTAGTTCACAAACGATTTAGATTTAATAGTAATATTTACCTAATAATAACAATAATAATTAGACAATATTTATAACTATATAATACTAATAATTAGGTATTCGTTAAAAGTTAAATAATAGTATTAAAAAATAATAATGTTTAGAAAACTTGAAATTTTTTTTACGGTTTATTTTTATTTATCATACTCAATTCGATACAATTGTTTGATCTTAAAGAAGATCTTCTGTAGTTAAAGATATCATAATCAAAAATGATTTTAACATGTTCTTACATTATCTATTAATAGTCATAGTTATATAATTTGATCACAATTATCACACGAATGTTTATATAAATTTTGAACTCAAATGGTTATAAAAATTTTGCATGTTATTCACAAACCTATAACATATCTGCACATTATCAAGTAGTTGCATCATTTATATCCTATTGATTGTAATTAATTTATAAACTATTTAGATTTGCGAAATGTAATAAGTGAACAATAATAATAAGTAAATAGGAAATAACTGGTACAAATGGGAAAGATAACTGCTCCAAAACATGAATTTTCGAGGTTTTTTATTATTAAACTGCCCCAAAAGATGAGAAATAGAAAACAACCACTCCAAATAATATTTGAAATCGCTAAAAATATTTCTTTTTTGTTTTTGTTTTTAATTTTAAAACCGCTCCAATTTTCTGTGATAAATTTCTTTTGAACCGCTGGTATGATTCGACATTTAGTTTCGGCCAAAAAATGCGACGGGAGATACATATATTTTAGTATCATTTTGATGTTCGTAATGTTATCACCATTATCGTGATCAAATATATATATATATATATATATATATATATATATAGTTAGAGCGATATAACTTATAGTATTTTTATATATGAGGTAAATTTTAAGTTGTTTTTATATTTTTTACTATTATTAAATTATTTAATCGTGTTTATTGTTGCTAGATTTTACGACAAAGCAAAAATTGGAGTGACAAACGTAATATATCCTGTATTTTGATGTACGAGATTCTGTCTGTGTTATAATATTCAAAATCGCAACATAATTCCCACCACAACGCGCGAGAAAACCCTATAGTATACACCATACTCTCTTTATTAGCTATATAAAATATATTTGTAATTCCGTATCCATCAAAAATCAAAAATGGTAAGGTGTGAAAAATATTTGATTTTCATATTTCACTTGGTCATTTGCTCATTTAGGACCTCAAATATGTCCCATTTGCAACAATGGTCCTTTAAATAGATATGAAAATTGACTAAATCTGTTTATTCCAGCTTTGCACCTAAAATTTATTCTTCTTCAGATATATTTTTATTCTTATACTCCCTCAAAAATTATGATGGTAAAAGAAATTAGGGATAACAAAATCTATCGAATATGAGACGAGTATTGGTAATCACATTCTCATTAATTATGTCATAAGTAACAAATACCGATTACTCGTACTCATTTGGCTCACAAGTGAGAGTATCACACATGCATGTTCGATTGAGGTTTATCAACAAACACATACATTGTTTACATTATGTATGATCATGAGAGGTAAATATGTGTTGAATTCAATAAGTGGATTAAGTCCTATTTTAATTGGGTTGAACAAGTCTTAGCTTAGGCTTAAAAATAATTTTATGAACAAAATTTGCATATTTTGTATTGTTTGATTTTAGAGTTTCTAATACATTTGACATATTAAGCATTATATGTGTCAATGGATGTGTGAAAATCCTAAATTTATTGTAAGTTTTTGACTTAAGGTTTGTGTACTTTTTGGTTAGGCTGATCTATTCGTTCTTTATTTACAAGCTTCAGAAAACCAGAATAAGATTTGAAGTTGCTAGATTTTGAAGGAACAAAGATTTAATACAATAGCTTTTAAGAAACATAAAATTAACATGTGAATTTGGAGGTTTTAGGTTGAGTTTTCAAGATACCTTGTAGAAATTCAATATAGGGTGTTATGAGGATCCCTAGAAATTTGTTTAGACCTGATCCTGGTCGAGTGGCAAGGAAGGGGTATGACTCTTGCATTACTATAACATAATTTAAAAAAAAAAAAAAGAAATTAAAATTGAGCTTAACATACTAATCACTCCCTCTAGTATAATTCCATTTCGTGGATCAGTTGACAATGCTAGCTCAAGCTTTTTGGTGGCATAAAACGGAGTGTAAAATTGTGGTTTTTTTCTATTGTATATACAATTCTCATATTTTATATGAGCTTATGACACAAAAAGTATAGATATAATGAAGAAATAAGTTACAAAAAACATAAATCATAAACCAAATATGTCGGTTGATTACAAATAGAGTAAATTACCGAGATTGTCTTTGTAGTTTATAGTGTTTCACTCTTAGTCCCTAAGTTTCATAAATTACACATATGGTCCCAATCTTTAGACACCTGTAACACGTATAGTCTTATGTGAAGGTAATTGGGACAATTATGTAAGACAAATATGGTACATAAAGACTATATGTGTTACAAATGTCTAAAGTTTGAGACAATATGAGCAATTTATTAAACCTAGGGACCAAAAGTGAAATATTATCAAATCACAGGTACCATATCAGTAATTAACTCTTACAAATATTAAAATAACAAAAAATGTTTACACAACTATGGATCCGTTACGAAAAAAAACCCAAAAATTTAAGACAACTTGATTTTGGTGACCCGAAACTAGGTTTCGCCATCAGATGGCAACTAAAAAACAAAAAAATCAAACACTTTCACTTTATTTTAGCTTTGCCATAAATATTACATTTTCTTTCTACCTAGAATATAACATATCTATTTACTAAAATCGATAAAGCGTGAAGAATATGATTTCCATATTTCACTTGGTCATTTTCTCATTTAAAACACTGATCCTTCAAATTGAAATGAAAATAGTTATGTTATATCACAGCTTCACATAAACATACAACTTTTCTCCTATAATATTTTATTAGCCAACTATATTTTCATTATTATACTTTATAACAAAATAAGAATGGTATAAAAACCAATAATAATAATGAGTCACGTGTAAAACTTAGAAATGACAACGTGTTTTACAAAAACACCATGCACCAATTATTTAATACTCTATCGGGTTTGCGAATATACTCTTGAGTATCACACATACTCTTAATGGTCTTATTTTTTTAAATTTTACCCGTGTGGACGTTCATTGTCAAACTTGTGATCTCAAACAATACCTTAAAAGTCTTAGAAATTGTTTGATAGCCTTTAAGATTTCATTAAGAGACTATATCTGAATCAGTTAGAGTATGAAATTATTTGTTTCACTTGAAAAAATATCTTCAAATAAGTTAGTCCGCCTCTTAACGATTAAGATTGAAACATATTGAATTATTTATACCTTTTATTGAGTCAACACAATTTGACCAAACAAAATAAAAATATTCTAACAATTCTACAATCATAAAAATTCCAAGTTTATGGATCTTTATAGCATTTATATATAAATTAAGGATAAAACTTGTCATTTTTTAAAATTTTAATAAGCAAACAATCTCCTCATCCGGCTGCTCATAAAAGTCTACCATAATTTGTCTTGGAAACCCACGCCATAAAAACCACCAGTGAACACCGAGATCAGTTGCTGTTCACTCGAATTCGATTTCAGCCGTCAATTGGGACCTAACGGTGCCGTTCAGCTGCTGCTGCCGTCGACGACGGCGACTCCACCGTTGACCACCCGATTTACAGTCGCCGCCGCCGCAGCTGTCGCCGTTAATCCTTAACCAATTATAATGTATGTTCATTCACACTCATCTCACTAAGTCGATCGTATTATTATCATTGATACCTAGAATCTACCGATATACGATAGATCAGATGTTGTTTGACATTTGTATTTAATGGAATTCGGATCTTTGGATTTTGCTTATAGATCTCTTGATTCAAAGCTTACTTTTAAGGATCTTTTTCGATTTTAAGTTTATGATTACTTTCTCTTTTGGATGGGATTTGGGTAATTCTTCCTTTATCTAAAAAGGAGAAGAATTGACTGTTAAACGTGTTAATTGGGTCAATTTGCACACTCCTGTAATCACATGGATCCAATTTCATACGTTTCATGTGAGCATATTTGTTTGGATGCAGAAATATACCTATTTTCATTGTTTTTTGTAAGATTTTGATTTAGATTTTGTCTCGTATGAACTCTTTGGCTGCAGAATTGTACACTTAGTTATGTCAAAATGAAAACCAGTTTATTGGAATGAAGTAGATACACTTGAGTGTGTTTGGATGCATGATCTGAAATAATATTAAATAATTAAGATTAAGTAATCAGTTGAAGTTGTTGACAAAATCTGATAATTTAAGGAATTAATAGATAAAATGACCAAAATAACATTATCTTGGAAAAGAAGTCCTTTGTTAAAACTTAGGAGATTAAACGTGGGCCAAATTAGGTCTAAACAATGGGTACATGGTATGTAATATTCAGATTCATTATCATCCACTTGGAGCTCATGGATTTGCTTTTGGTTGTTTGAGTGAAAACATATAGGAAGGTCATCCATCACCGGATTGTTGTCGTTTAATCATGCTTAATTGTGGAGTTTCTCCCATCATCCACAATCAATGCGCCCAAAACGCGCTGGTGAGATTGGAGGACAGACATTTCTTATGAACAAAAATCTCTACAGTCCAAGGAAGAGTGGGATTTGCCTAGAGTATTACTTGGTTAATGTTATAGTATTCTTAGATAATTAGTTTTGTTACAACCGATACAAAATGGGTTATTTAAAGTTGATATTTTAACTCCTAAAATAATTATATTATCATAACCTAAATTAAATTATCCAAACACAACCAAATCAAATAATGAGTTACACGTCCTTAGAGTTTACAATGAAATAAACTGGTTTAAATAATCACAAGTGACATCACGTGTCTTGAGATATATTGACAGGTCAACCGAAATAGCTTGCTATATACTTCTTTATATTGTGGTCTATTTCTTTACTTGTTTTATGCATGGTTATGAAAACATTATATATGTAAATATTCTTATTTTTTCTTGAATAAACAAGTAACACATGTGATGTTCTGACAGTGTTTGGTGGTGCAAAGATATCCTACAAGGAAAGCGTAATGTATGCCTTCCAAACCAAGGTATAGATTGTATGGAAGACATTGAGTAGCTGCATATCAGTTGCTGACTTAATTTATTGAAAATTAGTCAATTTTTCTAGCATATAGAAAATATTCCTCTTATAAGTATTTGAGCACTACTAATTACAACAAGTCAACAAGTTGATTCGTTTTTCATGTGTCTTTCAGATGCGGGCATGATGGTGATTAAATTCATGATTAGAAGAAAAATACCCTTTCCTAATTAATACTTCGGTTTCACAAGTTTTAAAAAATCTTTACCATTTTTCAGTAGTTTCTCATACTTGTGATGCCTTTGTACTAAATGAAGACAGCTAGAGCATGGCGTGGAAGCTTAAAAGATTATATAATGATGTCTGGTATTCGTCAACGACCAAATTTAAAAGGGCCAAACTGGATTATTGTATTAGTGTTCTTAGTCAGCATGTTTTTACTTGGATTATATATATACCAGCCTAGGAACACTGCAGCCTGCTATATCTTTTTATCCAGTAGCTGTTCTGGTCATGAAAACACTCCAGTAGTTCCTTCGAGAGAATTAACGGATGAAGAAAATGCAGCACGGGTAGTCATCACAGAAATTTTGAAATCATCTCCTGCTACTCCAAACAACCCGAAAGTTGCTTTCATGTTTTTGACTCCCGGTCCGTTACCATTTGAAATGCTTTGGGACAAGTTCTTTCAAGTGAGCTTCATCCTTTTATTTTCCTAGAGGTGGAAAAATATGTGGGTTGGGTGGTTGGGAGCGAGCTGAAATGTGTCAAGTTGGGCTGAACCTAGTCCACTTTTTGTCTAAAATTGAAATTTTACAGATTTACCAATAAACAGGGGGCCAAACATGGTTACAAAGTTAAGTCATTACAATGATAACCTAACTTTATACATTACATGCTGGGGCATTTTCTTCCCATTTGACCCGCTTTCTTCTATGTTAATTGTTTATATGTTTGATCTGTTAAATCATGACCAAGATCAACTAAAGTAAATAGTTTGGTACAACCTCCAGATCTTTCCTTTTCTTAGATATGGGTTTCAATATTGATGTTGCTGTTAAGTCCACTTTCTTTCATGATTGTTTTTTTCATTAGATCTACATTGTAATTCATTAGTGTTCATCTTTTAGCTATATAGTTTACAAAAGAATTATGTTTATAGGGGTCATTTTGATATTTTTTTTAACAGCAATGAACCAGGAATGCCTCGCCGCCTCGGGCCTCTCCCTGCTGGCATTTTGCCATTTTCTACGCAACGTACTTGGTCTCCTACTCCGCAGGGGAAACCCACCACTTAGCTTTTTTTATGGGTCATTTTGATGCCATGATTATATGAATTTGAATAATAAAACTCGATGGTTATATCACACTGATTAATAGTCAACAATACTCACATGAATCTGCCTACATCGTTTGAGTTAATTGTACTTATTTTGGTAATATACTCTTAATTAGTATATGTTACCACTTAATATTCTTGATTATTTATATGCTGGTGATATCAAATCATTTTTTGTAACTTATGAGGCTTTGCAATATGGGATCAATGCAACTAACTTGCTTTCAAACTGAAAACATTGCTTCTCTTTCTAGTCAATAGAGAGAGAAAAATCAGTAGTTGCTCCAAGAGTTCATTATGCTTGTTCAACTAGCTTGCACATTGAAACATTGTGTGAAGTTAAGGTTTGCATTAGTTTTCCAATAAAATGACTATATTCATGAAAAAAAAAATTTGCAGGGTCATGATGGTAGATTTACTGTTTATGTGCATGCCTCAAGAGAACAACCGGCTCATGCTAGTCCATATTTCCGTCGCAGAAATATAAGAAGTGAAAAGGTATCTATTCCTTAAAGCTATGTTGTGGTAAAAGCTATGATTTTGATTTTATATCTATCATCGACGGATCTTGTTGTGCAATTTATAGGTTGATTGGGGGAAAATATCCATGGTTGATGCAGAAAGGAGATTATTAATGAATGCACTTCAGGATCCAGATAATCAACAATTTGTTTTGCTATCTGACAGGTAAATAACATTATTATTGGATTTATTTCACTCATGGTTGGGTGTAGGGCTGCACTTAGACCAATTTGCTAATGAATTGATCAATTTGGTTTGTGTCTAATCTTGATAGGTCAAATAAGAACATTATTGGATTTATTTCACTCATGGTTGGGTGTAGGGCTGCACTTAGACCAATTTGCTAATGAATTGATCAATTTGGTTTGTGTCTAATCTTGATAGGTCAAATAAGAGAATCCATGTAAAAGTGGAATGGGTCATGGGCGTATATAAGTCCCTAAAAGTGTTATCTTTGATGCATACGACCTTTTTAATCGTTATATCTAATATACATTGTGATTGTAATGCTACTGTTATTGAAATCATAATTGATGCATTGATTGTTTATTAGAATTTTCTAAACAATAAAAATAAGTGTTTGCAGGCCAATCCAAGTTTTCCAGGCCCTGTTACTAAAGTCTAAAAATTGACCTTTTTCCTCCGAATCCATGTTGACCCGTTACTTGACCTACCAGTCTTGCAACCCATGTGAGATGCATTATGCATGACACAAGTTTTTTTGTATTTAATATTTTAATTATTTTTTTTTGCAGCTGTGTACCATTGCATAACTTCGATTATGTGTACAACTACCTAATCTTTACAAATCTTAGTTTCATTGACTGGTAAGAACATTATAGTTTCTAAAAAGCATCCCATATATTGCATTTTATTGTTTTTACTCTTCTGAAAAACGTATTTATCAAATACCTCTCCCTGCTATCTGTAGCTATGATGATCCAGGTCCACATGGAGCAGGTGGTAGGTATTCAGAGCATATGTTACCTGAAATTGAATTCAAGGATTTTCGTAAGGGTTCACAGGTATATATCATGCATTTATGATTTTAAAGTGTTGCTGTAGTGTGGCATTTATTTGTAAAAACAAAGTAATATTTTTTATGCACATCTGTAGTGGTTCACTATGACTCGGAAGCATGCTTTAATAATTATGGCTGACAGTCTTTACTACAGAAAATTCCGGCTTTACTGCAGGGTAAGTATGTCTAGCTACATTCTTATTTCATGAAGTTACAGCTAGAAAAATAAATTATATAGATTGCAAAATAAATAGTTAATGTAGGGTTTTGCTAACAGTAGCCGTTATGGCTATTGTAATAACTAACTTTTTGATAATTTACTTTTAAAAAAATAATCAAATATAAAAGTTTACAAGTACTCCGTACTCGTGGCACTGATTTGGTCCACTAAGTTTTCAGTTTTGCCTGAAAGAGGCATCGTGGATGTGCTTCTGCAATTTGACAAATTCAGATTATTTAAAAAATTAACCGCTAAAATAATTAAAACTGACATTTTGTGAATTGGCACGGTTGTGAAACGAAAACAAAAGCCTTCAAAGAATGCTTAAATAAATGGAGATAATCCTGATTTTTGTGGGATTTTAATTTGAGAATAATTATTAGATTATGATTGACTATGTTTATTTGATCAATATTTAGAGTTAGAGTCAAGCATGTTAGTTTGTGAAGCAAGTTAAAGTTTATTATAAATAGATTGTAGGGCATAGTAATTTTTTGTTCAGGTTCTAGTTTTAGTTGATTATATAAACTAGAGTCGTGGGAGTTTCACAAAAATCGTTTTGTTTCCAACAATAAATTAGTTTATTTTACCTTTGGATAAGCATTTTTGTTGTGGTTGATATGAAACGGATTATTTACCCCTTGAATTCTTAAAAAAAATACTCATCCAAACATTAAAAACTGATTATTGTTATTTCAAAAATTCAGTTTCTATACACAAATCCAAATCCAAGTTGATTCATTTTTTTCTTACATGCTGGGAGTATCTTGTTATTTATGGTTTGCATCATCTTGGTGGACGACCCACATTTACATGTTCTTTGGTTTTCCACTATATATAAAAAACACACATTATGAGAAACCACTTAATCATGAAGTGATTGTTTTATTTTTTAAAATTTAACAGCCAGGCTTTGAGGGGCGCAATTGCTATGCTGATGAACATTACTTTCAAACACTTTTCTATGTCAGTACATACTCCAACCCTCTGATTATATTTCATCACCTATCCCACTTTTAATTTTTATTATTTCTAGTTGCTAAAACAGTTTTCCCTTTTTAGATGGTTGATCCTGGTGGGATTGCAAATTGGTCTGTAACTTATGTAGATTGGTCAGAAAGAAAGTGGCACCCGAGGTCATACAAACCTCAAGATATTACTTCCAAGCTTCTTAGAAACCTCACGGTACACTTATCTCATGTTGTCATTTCATACACTAATAACATTACTCTTATAATATTTGGAGTGTAGATGTCAAAATGGGCGGGTTGAGCAAGAGGTTGATAAGGGTATGGGCTGTCAGGCTGAAACAGAAATTTTAATTTGGGTTGAAATGTTTTGGGCTTGGTTGACCAGCAAATACTTTCTGTTTTTTTAGAAATATTGTATGAGTGCTTAATGTGTTGTTATTACTAAAATATAATTTAAAATTCTTTTAGGTTTTAGGCTAACTCCTTGTTCTTATGAGTAACCAATTAACATTATTTTGACTGCAGACTTTCGATATTGGCCTGCATTTCACAAGTGATGAAAAGGTAAAACAATTATTATTTCTTTCTTTCATCGTGATACTTTGACTTTATGGGTCAAAGGTTCTTCAAGTTATATCAAAATTAGATGCACCAGTTCTACAAGTTTCAAAACCAAGATCTGCCTGCTACTACTTGTTAAAATGTATAATAAAAGGACATAAGTTATAAATTTAATGCATATCGATCAATCACATTTTGCTAACTTTTGCAGAAGACCGTGTTGACTACACCTTGCATGTGGAACGGAATGAGGCGGCCCTGCTTCCTATTTGCAAGAAAATTTTTTCCAGAAACATTGGATAATTTGCTGCAACTTTTCTCAAATTCTACATCAGTCTGAAGATAAGCTGAACATTGTCATTTAAGGACGGATTCGCAACAGAATCTGACCCATTTTCTTCTATTAATTCCTGTATAATAACTTGTGATGCCTGTCTGCAGGCTTGATGATGTTTTATGGATTTCATTTTTGAATTTATTTAGATTGTTAAAGCTTTCACTTCTCTTGATGATAATTAATACTTATGTTTTAACCATCAAAGGCTTGACAATAACGTTGAGGCTTTAGGTCTTGTGACAAAAAAAAAGTTGTGGATTTAAAGAGTAGGATTGAAGAGTTTTAAGATGGTTGCTGAAAAAATTATAAAATAATCTATTTCTTAACCAACATGTATACGGGTTTTATATTTTTTTAGTTAACTTTATCTATTATGTAGTTAAACTGTATCATCTGGCGAGGCGAGGTGAGGATGTATTGTGGATATCATGGTGCTATAGTGAAGGGACATGTGTTTGAAGGTTTAACTGCTTCGCTTTCAAGATGTATCTTTTGACGCATGTTATATAAGGATCTTAGGCTCGGTATGTTTTCAGGTTCTTTTGCTTTAAGTGTTGCTACTATGTTACGTGGGTGCATGTTGAGGATGTATTGCGGATATCATGGTGCTATGGTGAAGGGACATGTGTTGAAGATTTAATTGCTTTGCTTTCAAGATGTATCTTTTGACGCATGTTATATAAGGATCTTAGGCTCGATATGTTTTCAGGTTCTTTTGCTTAAGTGTTGCTATTATGTTACGTGGCTGCATGTTGAGGATGTATTGTGGATATCATGGTGCTATGGTGAAGGGACATGTGTTGAAGATTTAACTGCTCACTTTCAAGATGTATCTTTTGACGCATGTTATATAAGGATCTTAGGCTCGATATGTTTTCAGGTTCTTTTGCTTTAAGTGTTGCTACTATGTTACGTGGCTGCATGTTTTGATTTATCAATTGTTTCATCAGACGGGTTTCAAAATCAGTTAGTCTTATTGCAAATGAATAGCCAACTAGCTGTTTTGCACTTGGGTGGATGTTCATTGTTTACCACCCATAACTTTTAGCCATAAATATTCTTTGAATTTCCCAATCAATTTAAGCTCACACACCGTGTTTCTAGCGTTAGATTGTCTAAATTCGGGGTCTACTGTGTATGCTTTACCACACTCGTATCTGAGTCGTATTTTTATAACCAACTTGGTTGTATTTGCTTTACTTCATTGTAAGACTAATATATAACCCCTTTCATGTCCTTTAATAATTGCTCAATCCATTAATTTATTAAAATATGAGAATATATAAAACTAACAATAAATAAGTGAAGAAATATTATACTTTGATTGGTTTCATACTTTCATGCACACACGTCTCATTAAGAGATTCATCACCAATTACATGATAGTTAAAGTTTCAAAGTGACATCGTTAAAGTTTTTACTGAAAGTCATAAAAGTTATTAATTGATGGAAAATTAAGAGAAACTGAATGAAGAAAATGGTTAGCATATCAGCATTGTTTCATAATTGGCGTGAGAAAACGATTAATCTTACGATGTGTCAAATAGTTCTATAACATATCGATTATCAAGAAGTTTTACATCGTGTTGAAAAATTTAACACATTATTTGACATAATATTTAAGATTAAACGATTAAGTCAGTTAGCCTTACTTTTAATAAATTGATTTGATATTGTCACCCACCCGAATCTTAATGATTTGTATAATCTTATACGAGTTCTAAAGGTGATGTTAATCCAACCTTAACGCTATGTTCCCGACTTCATTTAAGGAGAGAAAAGAAGAGAATCGGAAGGAAAGTAGAAACTTGTTTGTGTTTCCGAGTTTCATTTAACAAAGGAAGGGAAGGAAAATAACAAATGTTGTGTTCCCGAGTTTTATTTAAGGAAAGAAAGGGAGAGAAATGGAAGGAAAACTAGGCAAAATTTTATAGTGTTTCTTTCCTTCCGATTTGGAATGAAAGAATTCCTTCTTTTTTTTTTTTTTTTTTTTTCATTTCCTCTCATTTATTTTCCTTTCTTTTCATTTCTTTTCTCACATATAATAAAGAACTGAGCATAACATCCATTCTACCATTAATCCATTATACGAGTCGTATTTAACACCTCGTATAACCGTATACGAGTTTGAACTTTATTTTTTCAAAAGACAGCTTAGACCAATTGGTGTCAAAGGACATCTCCCTTAACATCATCCTTTCAAATTCCATGCTATCATGCGCTATTCCTATAGTTCTCATGAATGTTATGTCAAAATAATCAAAAAACGAACATTACAGTTACGTTTACGATTTCCCGTCGTTATTTTATAATTTATATTTAATATTCCCCTTCAGATTCGCCGGAGAACAACCACTTTAACGTTCCGGCCACCGGCACCGGTATGGACTCCGGTTAACGCCGCCCAGACGTTAATTAGAATTCCGCATTGTGAACGTTACATGCATAGAATTTGAAAACAATGAAATCAAACTCCGCTCAAAGGATATTGATTCGAGAATATATATGCCTGATCGCCTTTGGTTTCCGAAAGAATTCGTAAGTTTTTAGGTACTACTTACTCGTTAATATTGTCTTATTCGTTGATCGATTATGAATTGGTAATGCATATTAACTTTTGGTTTTTGAAATTGTTTTACATGCATGTATAGACTGCAGCTGTTCATAATAGGTTAAATTTGTAGAAAAAAGAGGAGGATTTTGGAAGAAATCTTATGAAAATGGGGGTTAAATTGGTGCAAAATTGTTACAGATCAGCTTCTAGGCATCCATTGTTGGTGTTCATGATTTGTGTTTTGATTTGGATATACCGATCATTTCCTGTGTTGTTTTCGATTTTGTTACATGCTTCACCTGTTATTGCATCCACTCTTGTTCTGCTTGGAACTCTATTGTTTTATGGTCATGCAAACGCACCTCAAATCCAAAAAGAAGAAAAATCACACCATCATGATGTTAGTTTAGCATTTGTGGGTTTGGATAATGCTGAAATTGATGAGGAAACTCATCTGGTTCATAATATTAATTTTATTGATGATCATAATAAGTTGAAACAAGAAGCAAAGATTGAATTGGGCAATCGAAAGCCCATTTTGGTGAATCGTTATGGTCAGTTTCAGCCTTTTGAGACTGGAATTGCTAGATTGAGAAGTAGGGATGGATCAAGAAGGAATTCAATTGATCCATCACATACTGTTCTAGGGCATATAGATGATGACGATGATGATGATAAAGGATGGGACACAGGATCTGATGTTGTTGAAGGTTCTTCTCCTAGTGCTTCAATAGCTGATATTTTTCAAATGCTTAATGAACATCATCCACTGATGGACTCAGATGTTCATCTTGGATCAGGTGATATGATTAATGAAACAGATGACGATGACGACGACGATGATCGTGAGGATATGTTGGTTAAAGATTTTGATGAAGATGACACTTATATTACATGGACAGAAAATGACCAAAGGAACCTCATGAATTTGGGTACATTAGAACTAGAAAGAAATCAGAGGTTGGAGAGTCTTATTGCTAGACAGAAAGCAATAAAAAACATGAGGATGATGGCTGAAAAAAATATGGCAAACATAAGCTCTGATATTCGTTTTATCTCAACTGATAATGATAATCCATTTGATCTTTCAAATCATTCCCATGAAAACATTTTTGGATCTGATCCATCTAATATGTTGCAAAGAAGACACTCCCTTGATCTTCCTTATGACCTGCGTGTACCTGAAAGGATTGCTTCTGATAGAGAATCAATTGGTTCAACTCATACTTCTGTCATAAATGACCATATCATTCCAAGAAACCGGTTTTCTGAATATGAAGAGACTGTGAAGCTTCAAGAGGTTGCAGAAGGAGATGACAGAAGCAATGAGGTTATAACAAGTGGTGAGAATACAGGTAATACAAAAGAGAGTTAATTTCTTTAAAATTAATGATGTAAATCTTTTAAGGAGCTCATTAAACATGAAATTGAATTTAATCCAGGTTATGAAGACAAAACTAGCGATAAATCAAGCTCATCATCATTTTTTGATGTACCTGATGACATATATGATGGTGATGATGTTAAAAATGATGTTAAAGATAATCTGGAAGAAGATTATAACTCCATAGACAACTCGTCTTCATCGACATCAGATTCACAAGATGAGGTAAATTTTGAAGATTATTATTTTATAATTCTTATTAATTCCTCTATTCGTCTAGCATAATTACTAAAAGGTTGATGAAAATTGATTATCAAATTATGATGGGTGCTCAAAACGTTCTTTCAACACACTCATGTTGTAATCATCTCAATTTGCCACTCAGTTGACACTTGGCATCAAGTTTTGGTGCAAAAATATGATAACTTGCAGACAACATTATAAAAATAAAAAATTAAAATAAATTAAAAAAATTTACAAAATATCTTAAACTAGAACACAGTAAATTCAAAACACGCATTTCTTTCTTTCTTTCTTTTTCTTTTTCTTTTTAAATTTTAAATCCTGGTTTACTATAAACATCTTTTGTTGTCATTGATATCCCTTTCTTGAAACTAATGACTTCAATTAGGAACCCACTCATACTTATCATTCTACAACACCGACCCGGTTACTTGCGTCCACCCTTAACCTGTTCCTCCTGGTTAGTCGAGTATTGGGGGGATTCAAGGGTTTACCATTTAAGTGGATTCCTACGGTCAAAAAAAACGTACACGTAGAGTAGCAAACAAAACAAAAAGGCGGGTCAAGTTGGTGTCAGCAACACTTTCTAGCTTCTTTTTAGTTTAATAAATAATTAATGTGTTAAACATGGTTAAAGATATATATTTATTTGATTATGTTTAAAGCCAATACAGCCTACAATCAGTAATCAGATATGATTGGTTGTGAAAACTCTTTACGAATTTAATTGAAGGTTGCTGCCCCCTGCTTAACCTAATTGGTTTTCCCAGAAATTCAGAACAGAGACAAACATACAATTTTTTTTTATTAAATATACATGACTATATATTCTCCTATATTAATCTGACAATTAAATAAACTTTCTAATTACTCCTTTCACTATTGAATAATTACAAAACTAGTCCAACAATGTTAACTATATACTTCCTTGGACTTGACCTTTCTAACCGATTTCCTTTATTGGTTAATTTTTACTACTTTACATATTTGACCATTAATTGAACTGTTGGGTAAAAATTGTCACTTATCAGGACTCAGAAGATAGTGACACCGAGGAAGAAGCCGGAATGGCCCAAAGACTGAAATCATGGTTAACCACATGGTAGGCATGAAGGTCACCCATGCCAAGGTCTAGTTAAAGCTCCCACCCTTTTTTTGGTACTTGATTCTTTCTAGGGTAAATATTGAAAATATTGATTTTATATGCAAGATTATTTGACAATAAAATGTATTTAAAGTTTTGTAAAAATAAATATTTACATGGATGTTAAGTTATTTTTTAATGTATTTTATATTGAGAGTATAGTGTTGGGGTTGCGGGAATTACTGTTGACTCAGAAACAATACACACACAAGAACACACGTTTTTATTTACTTGATAATGAAGTTAGGTTTTTAAGTTAAGGTTTTGTAATATTTCACCCGTTCATAATATTCATGAAATTAGTTTTGAGTTATATTCCGATTAATAAAGTGAGAGAGTTATTCATGAGACTATTGTGCGTGTTGTGTTTCTTATAGTGATTCTTAGACTTGAATTGGTATCGGAGCTAGCTTATTGTCAGTCAAGGCCGGCCATGGGGAGGGGCGGGGTGGGCGACCGCCCCGGGCCCTACAATTTAGGGGGCCCGAAATTTTTAAAAAAATTATGTATTATATATACAAAAAATTTATATAAGAAATATATAACATCAATGTTTAAAAGGATGCATGAACGGTCGGGAAAAGGGGCAAACCCCACCTCCATCCCGGGCCCAATTTTTTTAGGAGGCACAAAATTTTGATATATATATATATATATATATATATATATATATATGTATATAGAGAATCGGTTAATGGTTTATTCGGTTCGGTTTAATTGGTTTTCAATTTTTCCCTATCCAAAAACCGAATCAAATTTGAGATTCGGTTCGGTTTCGATTAAAACCAAACAAACCGATTAAAATTAAAATAAACCGGCTAAAATCAAATAAACAGATCCGAATAAACCGAATTCAATCAAATAAATCGATTAAAAACCAAATAAACCGGTTAAAAACCAATCCGAATAAATCGAATTCAAGCTCATATATTATTAATAAGATAATAAATTTAAATCTGAATTCGGTTTAATTGGTTCACCAAACGAATTCCAAAAAATTTTGAACGATAACCGAACAAAAAACCAAAATTCGGAGTGAGGAACCAAAACGAAAACCGAATTCAAAATCCGGTTCGGTTTTTCAGTTATGAACACAGTTCGTTTTTTCATTTACGAATGCAGTTTGGTCTTTTTCAGTTTCGAATACGGTTCGGTTTTCGGCTTTCTAGAACACCCTAATTTAATATTTAAATTCACTAGATGGTTTTTTATTCCATTTCGTCTTGGTCATCTTAACTCTTAGGACCGCCTCTAAAAGTGGCCATTTTTTTTCTTGCCCCAGGCCCCAGAACATTTTTTGATTCTCAGGGCCGGCACTGTTGTCAGTAATATTTTATCACCACGTCGAGAGCTTCAAGAGTGACGAACCATGATGACGGGAGTAGGTACATCCCTTTAGCCGAACTAAAAGTATACCATGGCTGACATTTAGCTTGGATAACAAACAGCCCGACCAACCTTAGCACTTGCCCAGTCATGACCTGGCTAAACTTAGCAGGGATACAACCAGATAAGGTAAAGTCTATTTCCCCTCTATAAATAGAGGGGAATACTACAAATTAAGGGGACCTGACATTACAAGTGAAACACATTTAGCATTCACTCTTTTCCTTTCTCTCTCTATCTAGATAACAAGCTTCTTTATGATCTTCCAATCTTGGCTTATCTCTAGCAAGACTTGAAGATCATTGTATGTTTAATTGTTTATTCCTTTTCCTGCTGGAATATATTTCTTACCCTACTCTCTTACTATTAACTTTGGTAAGCATCAAACACATATTTCCTCAATAGACTCTCATGGGTTATATTGTTCATCTTCATATGCTTTCTTTACATATTCATACGCTATAATATCATTATGTTGTATCGATTACTGACTTGAGCGTCGGAGTGTCCTCGGGGGTAACCCCCTTGGGCCCTCTAACGTAGGTTTTCTATGTTGTTGCAGCTAGGATCCATGCTCGGGATAACAAGGCATGACTTAGCCCGACTCAAGCCCGACCAGGATTCCGATACGTCAACATTGGCGCCCACCGTGGGGCACGAGACTAAACATCTTGTGTTCTTCCTGTAAAACCCAGGTTCATTTATTATGTGTTGAGGTTGTTTTGATATTTCAACATTTTATTTTTAAGTTTGGTACAACTTGTTTCTGCATACTCGTACAATTTGTACAGCTGAGTGTTAGAAGACCTTTTTTATTTTATTTTTTTTAACTATGCTAGTTTTCAGATATGCATAATCTTATGAATCTGCCAGAAACAAAACTAAGTTACAACTTGTACCATCAATGAATGAATCTCCGTCTCTTTTATTATATACACAAGAAGATAACACATTGTATTTTCCATCAAGAGTCATATATTCTTTATATTTATATTCTTATCAATTTTTGCATGTTGGGCTCAACTTGAGGTAAAGTTGTAAGACACGTCCAAAGCTTTTTTTTTTTTTATAAAAAAAAACAAAAAAAAAAAACAAAGTTGCTTCATATTGTTCAAAAGCTGGAAAGCTGAACTTTATGCTGAAAAGCCATAAAAAATTGAAAAAGCTGAGTTTTATGCAAAAACAAAAAAAAAAAAGAAGAAGCTAATTTTATTTAAAAAAAAAAGCCTTTTACAGCAACTCATTATTTAAGCTGCTTTTGTTTCTCAAAATATACGTTGTCTTGTTAGCAAAAAAAAAGTATTGTCATGACATTTCTTCAGCAGCAAAGCTGCACTTTAACAAAGGAAAGTTGCTTGTACATATATGCAGGAAACTTTTAGGACAAAAGTAATGTCATAGCTATGAATAGCTATCCAAGAAAACTATTAAAGCTTTTACTTTTACTGACAATGTACAACATCATGCATTGAGAATATATTTATATAGTTCGTCATCAGAAGCTCAGCTATTTAGCAATGATATCAGAAATCTTTACCAGAGAATAGTTTACCAATACTATTGTAAACCTCAATATTCATTAAATAAAAAAAGAAGAAAAAAAAAAACAAAAAGAAGAAGAAATGAAGCCAACAAAGAAAAGTTCTTTGTTTAGACCTGCAAAGTGCAGGAAACTTTTCTGACACAATAAAGCTGTCATGGCTAAGAGTAGTCATTCAGCAAAACTTTTGACATATTTTTATTTTTTCTGACATAGTATAGCATGTACCTTCCTATATTATGGCTTGTCATTTCATTGACATGAACTTTACCTTTATACAACGTGCAATAACAATGTTTGTTTTCATACCTTTTCATCTGAATCCCAGCTATTTAGTAGCAAGGTCAGGAAGCTGTATCAGCACAGCTTATCAGAGCCAACACAAGTTTTGTCACGGCTAAGTTTTGTCACGGCTAAGAGTAGTCATTCTGCAAAACTATTAATATGTTTTATTTAAACTTTAGTGACAGTGTGCAGGGCATGGCTTATCAGAGCCAAACAATATTCGGTGAAAAATAAATAAATAAAAGTAAAGAAAGCTAGTTCTTGCACACATTCAGCTACTTTACCCTTTCTAACCTTACCCTCATACTTATAACTTGTCATTTCACTTTCAAGGAAAATGGATACACACTACCTTTTTCTGACATATTATAGCACATATGTTCTGATGACTGTCACTTGTCAACTTTTCACTTTTTATTAAGGATAAAGATATACAATATATTTTTTTTAACAACTTATAACAGATATGTCATCATAGTTATGCAAGGACAACACCTTCCAGGACCTCTACCACGACCTAACTTATATGTTGAGTTTTCTTTCAGCAGGGATACCATTAGGCAGAACCTTTTCCACTACTTAACTCAGCAAGTGCCCGGCTAGGCCTTGGCTGAACCACAAGTAACTATGAATAACAAGAGCTCAAGAGGCTAAGCCAAGCCACCCTTCATGAAAAATGCTACAATTATGTTGCTTGTAAAGACAAGATCTCCTTACTTTGAAATATGTCAAATCACTTTCTTAGCAAGACATCAAAGTCATCTAACATGATGGCAAGGCCACCTTGTCATGAATTCAATCAAGTTATTCTGTTTTGAAAAACTCAAGACACCATGCCTATAAAGCAACATAATTGTCTTGCCTGATGATAGGCATGACTTCCTTCTTACAAAGGAACTCAATTTATATTATTTCACAAAACCTAAAGTCGCTTTGCTTGCACAACGCAATGCTACATTGCCTTGGCTGAAGTCACTCTACTTTACAGAAGGCAATGTTATATTTCCCACAAAGAGCTAAAAGTTAACTTACTCGCCAAAGAACACAAAATACTTTTCATCCTTGATATGGATAAGCTTAAATTGTTACCGTTTAGTAGGAACTCATGTTCCCTTTCCTAATGGAAGGAAATATCATATCTCCATGAAAGAGGTCGAGTCATCATACATGACAAGTATCTACATCAACATTCAGGTCATCTAGTCTTGCTAATAGCAAGTTTTCTGTTTAGCCATGGCTCTCTCATAAACATATCACATAAACGTGACATAAAACTTCACCGTCCGTGCTAAGCTTACCAAGGCAGATTTCTAATAAATGAAGGCAAAATTCCTCCCAAACTAGGAATAACAAAGACATATGTTGGCTAAATCACATCTCAGCCTTGGCTGAGCGTTGCAAATCAGCCGAGCTAAATTTTCCCATAGCGTGGGGGTTAATACTCATATCTCGACTAAGCATACCAAGTCAGCTTGACTAAAAATATTTATGACTGGAAACAGAATAATTTTTATCCTGGCTAAAACGCAACAAGGAGACCTGGCTTTAACGCATTTTATCCGAAATACGACCATGCAAAAGCACTTGACGACGTGTTACTTTTGTTGAACAAGAAGATCAAATAATAAGGCAAAGCCTAAGTCATCTAACTTGGAATTACTCCAAACTTCCTTACTTTTAAAAAAAAAAGTATTAAGGTTGTCCCGTCTGACGAAAGGCAACTTGCTTTGACAAAAGCAAGTCACTTTCACCTTGACTTGCAAATAGCATGCGAGAGTTTGGCTACTAAACACCAACGCCGGTTACCCAGCACGACGGAATCCGACCTAGATTAGAAAACGCTCATGCTATATTGTTTAATAAAATCTCGAGTCACTTTGCCTAGAACAAGGCAAACATATCTTAAAATTTTGACATTCCCATCTTGCATGGAGTTGAAGAAGACATACATAACTTATATCTACCTTGAAATTATTTTTTATAAGCAATTGTTCATAATCTTCATAATTACCTTGCTACAACATTTCAACCAAGGTTGATATTTAGGCAATGACCAATGATCCTACTTAAGAGTATTGGGAATAGGAATTTCCAGTTCTATCTTCCTTACCTAGAAAATTCATCAGAATAAACTCATGATAAGTTCAACACTACTAATGCTATCTTGGTAGTATTGAACTGGGGCTAGCATGGTATCATACCGCTAAAGTCAAACTGATTACATAGACAAATATTTCATGATATGAAAAAACATTATCATGACAATACAATACTTTATTCTTAATGAGTTACAGGCTTGTCCTTCTCATGTAAAGGGTGAGCACCTCATAATGAAGCTCCATGGGGTCCGGCCTTGACCTACCCATGTAAAGGGTGAGCACCTATTACAATACTGCTCCGTGGGATCCGGCCTTGACCTACCCATGTAAAGGATGAGCACCTGTTACAATACTGCTCCGTGGGATCCGGCCTTGACCTACTCACGTAAAATAACGCGCGTAAATACAAAACTGTCAAAATTCGACAAACTATAGCATAATCAAATGCTTGGCAACAATCTCTAGCTAAGAGTGCCTCTTATCAAAGGTAGTTCGTAAGCACTCCAACATACCGAAGTTTCCGGTTAAGTAAATTGCATTTTCTCCAGTTGACGAGGCGCTATGGAAAACTTGCCCTTTTACTTAGGCTCATATAGCAAGAAGTGTATCTACGAATACGTCAATTAAATATTGCTTTCAATGTCAAGAAAGCCTTATGCTAAGGGAAATTTTGTCAAAATACTTTCCTTCCATAGCTTTAAATATCTACTCATTGTCATGGGATTTTCGAGACAAGATATGATCATAAGGTCAAACAATGGCATGTAGTAAAGCTAACCTTATGTCATGCCTCTAATCATTTTTCATATCCTTGGTTACTACCGACATGGTGAGGACCAGTTGATATAACACATATACTGCATGTAGTGCTAAACTTGTCACAGCCAAAACTTATCACAGCTAAACATGTCACGGCCAAACGTGTAAATGCCAAACTTGTCACAGCCAAAACTTATCACAGCTAAACATGTCACGGCCAAACGTGTTAGTGCCATACGTGTCACGACTAAACATGTCATGACCAAACGCGTCACGACCAAAACTTATCACAGCCAAAACTTGTCATGGTCAAAAGTGACACAGCAAAAAATGTCACGGCCAAAATTTTCCTGACTAGTACATGGCACGGCCAAATGCGTCATAGTCAAATATGTCTTGGTCAAAAAATGATGATCATATTTGATCTAACCAAGCCTTGCTAGGAAAAAACAGTCTTGGACTAATAGACATCAGGTGAAAAGGCAAAAACTCCACCTAATGACGTATCATGAGGTCTAGCTTACCTTTGTTTTTTGCTAAAGGGACAAAAACCTTGCCTATAACAAGGCTTGCGTTCAAATCAACCAAGAAAGTTTTTCTTGCATCATTCAACAGTACAAGACTGTGATTAACCACCTAGTCTAATAAGACAATACCCCATCTCCAAGCTCAATGTCTTACAATAAGCATGCGCATAATCTGAAGAATACAATGCATTTGCATGATGGAAGAGACAAATATGCAAATATGCAATCCAATTCACACACAGTACCTCCTCACGTGATTGGTGACACGTATAAACAATCTATATTTTTGGTTTTACCTTATATGAGTGATACTTCAGAAACCATCTCAACACAACTTTGTGCTATATCCAACATTTGTATGTGGAGTTAGAAGCCACACATATGCATTAAGAAACAATGTCTAAAACTTTCAAAAAGCATCTCCTCAATCAGGCCACCTTGCTTTCCCTTGTCAAGGGAGCCTTGTCCCAGCCAGGCTGCCTTGCACGTTCTCACTCAGGTTATTTTACATGGTTCCAACAAATAAACTTCTTTTCTAGCTAAGCAACCTTGCTTGGTCTTACTCAGGGAGCAATGTCTCATCAATTGTCCATGTCTGGTTATGCCCAGCAAGCATTGGCCCAACAAGTTGCCTTGCCGACCTCACTTGGGCAACTTGACCTTACCTTAAAGCTTGTTTCAGCACAACAAGAATAATGCTCAAAGCTATGTGTATCCTTATAGCCAAGGATCAAATTACCACACCGACAACAAAATAAAAGAAGATAGAATCAATTATGCTAGAATCAGTTGTGGTAAACTAATCATAAAAAAACTCAGAAAGTTTAGATTTAGCAAACCAAATTTTGCAAGGTTGAAGTTAATATTTTCAAAGTGGAGATCCCGCAAGTCAAAGGACAAAAACACTAAAGAAATAAAAAGTATGAGTCGAGTCTAGTATAATGTAGTTAAAACTACATCACACTAGACTGGGGGGATGATGACGGGAGTAGGTACATCCCTTTAGCCGAACTAAAAGTATACCATGGCTGACATTTAGCTTGGATAACAAACAGCCCGGCCAACCTTAGCACTTGCCCAGTCATGACCTGGCTAAACTTAGCAGGGATACAACCAGATAAGGTAAAGTCTATTTCCCCTCTATAAATAGAGGGGAATACTACAAATTAAGGGGACCTGACATTACAAGTGAAACACATTTAGCATTCACTCTTTTCCTTTCTCTCTCTATCTAGATAACAAGCTTCTTTATGATCTTCCAATCTTGGCTTATCTCTAGCAAGACTTGAAGATCATTGTATGTTTAATTGTTTATTCCTTTTCCTGCTGGAATATATTTCTTACCCTACTCTCTTACTATTAACTTTGGTAAGCATCAAACACATATTTCCTCAATAGACTCTCATGGGTTATATTGTTCATCTTCATATGCTTTCTTTACATATTCATACGCTATAATATCGTTATGTTGTATCGATTACTGACTTGAGCGTCGGAGTGTCCTCGGGGGTAACCCCCTTGGGCCCTCTAACGTAGGTTTTCTATGTTGTTGCAGCTAGGATCCATGCTCGGGATAACAAGGCATGACTTAGCCCGACTCAAGCCCGACCAGGATTCCGATACGTCAACAAACCACAAACCAGTGATCTTTTCCTTTGTCACGTTGCCATCATTCGGTTGAACCAAGAACCGGGCTCAACTAAACCGATCCGAAGGACTGGATAAAACCCCAAGACACCGATTACCTATTCGAGTCGGAAGCAAGGTAAATCAACCGTGGTGTTACCATTTATCGCAACACCGCAACCATGCAATGTCTATGTTAAATGGCTTTAGCTATAAACCTCACAATTACATACTGTTATTGCTCTAGTTATGATTAGGGTTTGAGAAGGACAATTATATAGTAGTAATGAGTCTAAGACACATTTGAAGTGGGGGTATTGAGTAAACCAGTTGATTTCAAGGATAAAAATTTTTAAAAAAAAATTCTGGAAAATTATGCATGTAATATAGATGGCCAAGTCAAGGTAAAAGGTTTTTGAAAGTACTTAGACATAACAAACAAACATACCCAGTATATTCTTACTGTTCAGTAGGACCTGGGGAGGAAGGATGGATACAAACCTTACCCATATCCCAGTTGGGACAGAGAGTCTGCTTCAAAGGAGTCACCGGCTCAAAGTTGTCGTTTGAAGTAAGTCATCCAATACTTTTAACGTTATTTCACAAAATAAGTAAAATAATATTAAAATTAGTGCAATTTTACTTTGGCCATTTGAGGGCCCACACATATATACATTATATGTGTCACCGCAAATGGGGTGTTTTGAAAGCACTTAGACATGTTGGTTTCAAAAAACCCAAGGATCCGAAAATAAAAGATCTAACAAGTTTAGAAATGTATTGAATCAAAACAAAAGAGACCTCAATAACAAGTTTAGAAATGTATTGAATTTATATAAATGTTTTGAAAACCGGGCCAGCCGGACCGGCAATCGGTGGGTGAACCGGTTCGGTTAGGGATTCTGAGCCTTTTTGGGCGAAACGGCCACCGGTTTTTTAAATTGTTTTAATTTTTTATATATATATTTATAAATGTTTACGTCCCATTTGCGGGGCACACATATAATGTATATATATGTATGCCCTCAAGGGGCCAAAGTAAAATTGCATTAATTTTAACGTTATTTTACTTATTTTGTGAAAATAACATTAAAAATGTTTGGATGATCAACTTTAAACGATAACTTTGAGCCGAGGACTCCTTTAGAGCAGCATCTCTATCTCAACTGGGGTAGGGTAAGGCAGACCCTACTGAAAAGTATGAATATACTGGGTAAGTTTGTTTGTTTGTTTTTTATATTTATAAAATCATTCGGTTCTTAAATCCGGTCGGACCTCTGACCGGTAAGGAGACTGATTTGAGGTCCGGTTCTAAAAACATTGCTTGATATGATAAAAATGATAATGATCAATAATTAAGTTCCACATATGAATGAAAATTTAAAAATTCTTGGTTAAAAGGGGAAGAAATAAATGAATCAGGATTAAAATCTTTAACGGAACATAAAGTTGTCGTAAAGTAATCCATGCACATATAAAGTTGTAAATATATTAGGATATAAACAAGTCTCTTATGTGAAAGAATGAATAAAAAACATACATTAAGAGATATAAAGCAAGATTGATGATGCAAGGAAATAAACCAAAGGCTTTTGGCTCAATTTAGATTTCCTCATAGGCAGGTAATTCAGGTCATCACGCATTTCACGCTCTGTTCTTTGGGTGAAAATGTAATCCCAGGTGATTGGGTGTTTACTATTAAAAAAGGATTTGCATAAATATCTAGAATTTATTACGGATGGATATATTTTGTAGTGATAAATGCAATAATTTTTTGATTTCTTGTCACTCTTGTAATACAAAGAGATAATTAATTGTGCATTGTGAATGATGTGACTTGCATGATAATGAAATTTACATGAAACCTATTGAAGAATCTAATCAACCAAAATCATCTATAGTAAGTTGTTGAAAACATTATGATTATTATTGTTGTATACTATACTTTAACAGTTTAACGGATTAATTGTATATAACTGGCACTCCTGATAAGTTTTGTAAAACAACCGAATACTTAAAAAGTAACCTAAAATTTTTAAAGAAGCGATTGTTATGCAACAATAATCATACTTAAAATTGTACATGGTTTGTATCTCAATAGACCATGCAATGGCACAATATCAACTTTGTAATTAAATAATTGTAAATGATATCTTTATATATGGTATATAAATTGATGTTAATATAAAGATGTTTATGTGATAAACTCGGATGAATGCATGCACATTAATAATCCAAGTCAAAACACAAAATGTTTGTGAACTAGGGTTACCCCGCGCTTCGCGGTGGTAATCGGGCCAATTGATAATAAAGTTCTGACATAAATGTTTACCGTTGTAAAAATGAGCATTGGAAACATGAAAACGAATCTATAAACACCAAATAAAAAATCCGAAGATATTTAAAAAACATTTATACCCGCGCTTCGTGGCTTTAATCGGGCCAATTGATAAAAATGCAAGACTTGAACCAGATTTTAAAAAAATTATACCCGCGCTTCGCGGCGTTAATCGGCTAATTGATAATAAATGCAAGACTCGAACCATATTAAAAAAATTATAGCCACGCTTCGCGGCGTTAATCGAGCCAATTGATAATAAAAGCAAGACTCCAATCAGATTAAAAATATATATATACCCACGCTTCACAGCGTTAATCGTTGCAATTGATAAGAAATACAAGACTCGAAACATATTTAAAAAAAAAAAAGAATTACAACCGTAGCAACGTCGGATCCTTACAAAAAATACCACTGTTCGGATATCGTTACAAAAAAAACGGGATTACAAAAAAAGAAGGAAATAGCACTGTATCGTTATACATCCTAAAAATAAATCAAATCGTCTGCAAAAGTTTTGAAGGTTTGTTAATTAATTATTGTTATTATTATTATTTAATTATTTTATAATAATTGACTTTGGTAAAAAAAAAAAAGTAGTTGGGGGGCCGACAATTTTGACTTTGGTAAAAAAAAAAAAAAAGCACTGTAGACTTCACTTTGAAATGTATGTATTATAATGCCTATAAATACTTGACGTATTGATACCAAAACACTAGAAAATATAGTCTCTGAACATCTCTTAATAAATTTATGCATCGATGCATGTCGATCATTTTAATGATTGTAATTTTATCGATCAATCAATTTACATCCTAAAATGTGAAAACATTAATATGGACCAAATTTATTGTCCATTATTCTAAAGATTTCTTTCATCATCTCTTAATAATGAAAAATAAAATATTGGTCCAAAAGTATCATAACTAAGTGCAAGTGTTTCTTTTGTTTTAAACCATACACGTTTAAATAGTAACTCTTTTGTTTGGCCACAAAAGTTCAATCAAGTAATAGTAATTTTTTGTTTTTTTTGAGTAAACTCCTCTTTTGCTCTCTGTAGTTTGACAATAGTAACCATTTTGCTCCAAAACTTTCAAAATGATCATTATGCTCCCTGTGGTTTGACAGTTTAATCATTTTGCTCCAAAATTTTCCAATATATCTCCATTATACTCCATTTTTTTCGAAACCACAGGAGCAAAAAGTTATAATTGTCAAACCACAGGGAGCAAAATGATTAAACTGTCAAACCACATGGAGCATAATGATCATTTTGAAAGCTTTGGAGCAAAATGGTTAATATTATCAAACCACAGGGAGCAAAAGAGAAGTTTACTCTTTTTTTATCGCAAAAGTTTAATGAGAACTTTTTTTTTATCTTGACCATAAAAGTTATAGTAAACTTTATTTTTTTATTTTCGTTACAAAAGTTTGACTATTCTAACAATAATACTACTTATGTTTTTTTTCTTTTGTTTTGGAACAAATATTTAAATGGAAAACTTTTTATTTAAAGAGGAAGCTTTTGCTTCGTAAACTTTCGTTTTAGTCACTAAAATTGAAATAGCAACTCTTTATTTCTCTTTTTCATTACAAAAGTTTGACTATTATAACAAGGTAATGATTAAAATTTTTCACTTTGTTTTGGTTAGAAAGGTTTATACAGATGACTTTTAAGTTATGAATTATGAAACTTTTATTTGTTTCATTTTGGCCACATAAGTTTAAACATTAAACTTTTTGCTTTTATCTTTGCTATAAAGTTGACTATTAGAATACTAATTTTGTTTCTTTTGTTTTGGAAACAAAAGTTTTATGAAAACTTTGTTTCTTTTATTTTGATCACAAAAGTTTAAATAGATTTTTTTTTCGTGACAAAAGTTTGGTTATTATAACAAGAAAATTATAAACTTCTGTTTCTTTTTTGTTGACACAATGATTTAAATGATAAACTATTGATTTAAATTGGAAACTTTTTGCTTATTTTATTTTGTCATAAAATCCTGAATAAAAAATTTTGTGTATGTTTGTATTCGCTACAAAAGTTTGATTATATTTGAGATCATCCCGAAATTCTGAACACAACGTATAGGGAGAACCTAATATATTTTATTTATAAAAATGTTGTGTATTTGTAATATATTTGTGTTTAATGTCATATTACATTATTGGAATATAACAATATCATATAGGCATGTTTAATGTTTAATAAATTCTATATAAATTCACATATCTCATTCTTTATTTACATTGATAGTTATAAATTTGTTTTGTTTTTTCAATAATTATAATTATCGTCCTTTTCGTTTGATGTTTGTGACATATTACATCCTTTAATGGATAGGAATTAGCACGTTTAATGCCCGCATCAGTTTGGTTTTTTATCCCATTGCTAATCACCTAACATTTTTTCTTAAATTGGGAAACGATTTGCTTTCTGCTACATATTTTTAATAAAACTCATAGTTAAATTGATCAGATCAGCTAATTATAAATAAATGTTAATGAAAGGTACTCAAGAAGATTTTCAATGTGTATATTTTGAAACACGTATATACTTAATCATTAAATTAATATAATCAATTATTTTCTTATATATATATATATATAGGGGAAGGATATTTTGGAAACCCACTTGAGATGAAGAAACTTTGGAATCTTTGAAAAAAACAATGTAAACAAACCCAAAAAATTTTTATTTTTTTTTATAGTTTTGTAACAGCATTAGGGTCAATTTTATAAAAAAAATGAAAAAAGCGCCGAGCCATTTTTTTAAAAAAATTAATTTGTCGACGATGTAACAAGACGTAACACAGCTGTAACACAGACGTAACACGATTTACACAGCTGTACAGCTGTTTACGTCTTTGTTACATCGTCGACAAATTAATTTTTTTAAAAAAAAATGGCTCGACGCTTTTTTCATTTTTTTTTAAAATTGACCCTAATAATGTTACAAACTATAAAAAAAATAAATTTTTTTTGGGTTTGTTTACATTGTTTTTTTCAAAGTTTCCAAAGTTTCTTCACCTCAAGTGGGTTTTCCATTTTATACATGCCCTATATATATATATATCTATGGGATTCTAAAATTAAAACCTTGTTTTTATGGAGAAACCATGAAACTCATCGTAAAACGAACGTTTTTTTTTTTAAA